>VZTV01011176.1:6847-54269 GCA_013400875.1 Anhinga rufa
CTTAACAAAAGCTCTGCTCTGTAGCCCCATCCGCTTCTCCATTGCAAGGGGCCAGATTGCCAGAAGAAGAGGTGTTATCACCAAGCTGATAGGAGCTGTCTCCCTTCCTTCCCTGGAGTATTTATACAGGTCAGTCCCTCTAATACGTAAGCTCTCATTTCCTGGCAGTTCCTCATAGGAGAGCTTCCCAGTTCTCCTTGTCTCCTCACTGCATAGCCACCCACAAACAGCTTTTCAATCATCTGAATGCTCATAGATCACTAAGCATATAGCAAAGCTTTAAGGAGCATGTGCAAACAACCTATATACTAATCCAACAGCACCGTGTTGAGGCTTGTCTTTATTTGCTGGGATAGATAATCATCACCTTTAGAAGAGCTTCTTCCTTAAAACCTTGATCCTAAAAGGCCATCAATCCAATCCAACCTTGTTTTCTACCCAGCGCTCTGAACCTTGTTGTACTTCCAAGTGATGCCTGTGGCACTCACCCGTTGTAGTTACCTGGGTATGTCAGCAAAAGCTCCTGTGGGGTCCTGGCCCTGTTCTGCTTCTCTGAGCCTTTTCTATCTACCACAGAGTTGATTGAATCTCTCCCCCTACTTGCCCTTTGCATTACGCTATGGGGCGGAGAGGAAGCAATCCTCTGAATCTATAACTCTCCTACCCTTATTTTCCCACACAAGTTAACTCCCAGCCCTTGCTTGCTTCTGCTCCAGCCCCCTTCTGAGCGTGCTCTCATTAAGACCCCAGAGGGAGGAGGTGATGCTCTGAAATTGTCTTAATTGCTCTTGTTTATGCTGGTTACGATGGCAATAAGTTGCCATGCAGAGGAGGCTTTCTTCAGATGTGCAGGTTTTCCATTGTTCCGTATTCTGAAAGATTGTCTGTAGGCAGCTCCAAGTCATTTACAACAATAGATTAATATGAAGATCGGTAATACTGGGTGACTCACAGTCACACACATGCGAGACCCGCCAATCGCTGTGACCTGCCACCGGATTTGAGGGGAGCTTAAATGTTGCTGGTGTGCTCTTGCAGGATGCTGAAGAGATAATGCTTTGCACTTGCACCGCTTCTGCTATCCAGGAGCTCCCCAACCATGAATGGAGAATGCTGTTTTGCTAGGGCAGGCAATGACTGTTACACTCGCTGGAAAGCAGGGAACCGGAACAGTGTCTTTTGTCCAATGTAAATTTTCAAGTGCCGACGTTTAAACAGGGGTCAGGAATCAGGACTTTTAGTCCCTGATCTATCTGCCAGGCATGCCATCATCCAGATCCTAAAGAGGATCTTTTATGTGTGTTGTGCGCTACTTGTGCTGTATCCCATTTATCACCCTTGAAAAATGACAGAGAAGAGCTCCATCTCACAGGTTCTTCTCTAGACCTCTGCAGACCAGTGTCTAGGTCTTCATTTGGCAGAGGCCCATTGGACATGATGTTGATATACCCCAGCTGTGGGTTTGCCCCTTCTGTACCACTGTTCAGACTTCGGGCTTCGTGCTGGGACTGACTGCATTGGACTAGGCATAATTTGCTTTCCATTCTTACTTTTCTGGATAGTCCCAGTCTGCCAGATCAATATTAGAGGTCCGTGTGCCATCCTTTGCCCTATATCCTTGGCCTAGGTATATATGTGCCCTCCTACTATGTCCCCACTAGTCCCCATTCCTCCAGGATCCACCATTCTCCCTCCATGTGCCAGACACCCCATGCATCCCCTGCCTCTCTCACCCATCATTCTCTCTACTTCTCCCCTGCTGTCACAGGCTCACCATTCTCCAGTCTTTCCTTTCCCCCATGCTGGGTGAAAGGGGAGATGCCCAATCCCATTTTTTCCCTGTTTGGGTGATATATTGTTCAAACGATAGGGAACACAGGCAGAGCTGAGAGGAAGGCCGGGCTGTGCTGGAAGGGATTAACAGCTGTCATCAACCTGCTCTTGACTCTGAAGTCCATTATGGAGCTGAGTCAAGCTGCTGAAACTCCTCACCAGTTTCCTAATTTCTGCCTATTTTCAGTCCTTGGATGCTGACAACAGCCCCATAATTTCCAGTGTCAGCTAGGTTTCGTGCTCCGAGTTACCATATTGCACGTACTCCAGCAAACAGACAAGTGGAGAAATACTTTCCAGCTGAGTGTGAAAAATTGCCTTGCTCAGTCCATAAGTAATGTGCTTCATTGAGTCTAGCTAATTTTCTTCCCCATATAAAACAGTGCAGTTTCTGCAAAATTTTGTGCATTACAAAAACACCAGATCTCAAGAGCTTGATGGTGGGCCAGGCCCCAAGTGTGTCGCTAAGCAATTACTGAGTCCCCGCCTGCCTCAAGCTGAATAAAACCTTGAGGCAGAAGCTGAGGACCTGACCCCTGATTAGATCTGTGCGCTTTTCCATATTCATAACAACAGAAGTGTGCTTATACTGGGTCAGCAAAGGGCTGATTAAGTATCCTGTCTTTATATATAGCCCCAAAGAGGGTGCCTAGGAGGACTTTTCTTCCATAAATATGTATTTCATTTGGCAATATAACTTACATAAAGTTCTTATATAAATATAAGGTTAGAAGTTCTATGTAATTAGTAACCCTCAGTGGATTTCTCTTCCACAAACTTTTCCAGACTCCCCTTAAGTTCATATACATTTTTAGCCTCTTCAGCATCCTTCAGCAAGCAGTTCCTCAGCTTAACCACACATCTCCTTTCATTTGAACCTGAAATCCCCCTGTTCCCAGGAAGTTTTGAACCACCAACCTTTCAGCTAGCAGTGGTACACATTCACAAAGATCTTGAATTAGCCGTATATTTAGCGGTAAAAGTCTACTTTCTCCATACATTGAATCCACCATCTGCTGTAAATCTGCACTGCAGTGTAGTCACCAGGCTGGAAGGAGAAATGAAGAAGATACTTGAAGGTCTTTGAATGAAATAGTGCAAAGCACCTGCATGAGTTACCAGCGGTCACCTATGAAACAGTCCCCTTGGAGTCACCGCGTGCTGCCATCAGTAGACGGTGACATCTCCCAAGCTTTGGAGCAGACCTGGTTGACAATCCAGAAGAGGGCAATGGTGACACGTCCTCACTGATGCTCTGAGCACCAAATCAGCTGAGGACAGCCACTGTAGGAATGTAGCCAAATAGCCAAACCACCTTGGCTAGCAAATCTGCATGTTCCTGGCTGTTTTGTGGCAAGCAGATTGAAGTGGGAGGCAGCTTTCAGCTACTGTCTCAGGTCAGATGGGACTGTCAGTCAATTGTTAATTATGACTCTTCTTCTTACTAATTTCTGTAACTTCTATCACCATGGCAGCTAACTGCCGTGGAGAGATTCAGCCAGAAAAAGGAGAAGACAACCAAACTTTTCATAGCAAAGGACAGGAACTAGGAAAGAGGAGGTGGGGTGGAGGATGAGGTCTGTAAATTGTCTTCTAGGCCAGTCTAAGGCCATGCTCTGAAAGCTGGTCAGGTTTAGCTTTGCATGGTCTTATCGAAGGGAGCCAAACCTGTATTCTGACTGTCCCGTGCTTGAGACCTTACGTGCAGTTAGCCTTGTCCCAGCACAGCACATGATGAATATATGGTACCTGCTCGTTGCAGAGGATGCTGGGCACTACAGTTTTTCTTACTCTCTGCCAATTACTGGAAAACTGCATTATTATCACATCTTCTCTGCCCTGACCTGGTCAGTCGATCAGTTCTAATCTTTGGTGATGGCTGTCTGTCCACATGGACAGGGGAGGAGGGAACCTTGACAGCACTTCAAGCTCCGATTAATTTTTAAACTTCCTCTCTTTCTGCTTATTTTGTAGCTTTTGTCCTGATGCTGAATGTGTTCTTTCCCCTGTGTCACTTCCAGAGGAATACTTTGGAGATGAAATGCCACTCAGTCATCAGAGGGCATTTTACCTGTGGGAGCTGGATGGAAAGCCATAGGCTGGAACCGCCCAGGGCCCTAGGACAGCTGGCCCCTTCTGCCACTGCAGCAGCCCACAGGAACACAGTGACGCAGCGCCTGACTACTTCTGTAATGTAGAGCAGGTTGCATGGGATCATTAAAACAACAGCCATTTTGTTGCTGTTTTGCAGCGACACCACACAATTCTTGCTAAAATGAATGTGTCTGGCCCATTCAGCAGCTTTCATTTCTGATTAAGCTTTCCAGCCTGTAGGTATCTTCTCTCACACTCTTACCATTTCCATTTAGAAGGGTTTAATTTAGAAACCCATTGTACCCGGCCCTGCACAGACCAAGCCAATTTATTTTACATAATGCCTCAGCACTTTAGGGAAATGGACTTAGAATAAGTCCTTTCTGAAGGGAAGGATGGGCTCCTGCTTCAGGTATTGGTTTGACATCTAGGAGAAGTGGACCCTGTTCTGACAGTGTTCACAGATTTCCCAAGACCTTTATCAAATCACTTACCCTGCCTTGAACATAGTTCCGTACCTAGAAAATAATCAGCATAGCACTTTCCTTACCTCTGGTTTTAGGAGGATAAACAGAGTATCTAGATGGCATCAAAGCCCTTGTGTCCTGTGCTTCACAAACAGAATAAAAAAGCTGATTTCTGTGCTAAGGGACTTCAGTGCATAAGTGCAAGATGGGGACAACAGGCAGGGGCAAATCTGCTGAGAAGCAATGAAACAAGGCAGAGCTGATGGGCAAATAGACCCATGGCATTGCCCACCAGCTGCCTAGCTGCTGTCAGCCTTTCCATCGGCATCTCGTCAGGGATGTGCAGGGAGAGAACGAATCACTCTGTGGGCGTTCACAGGAAGCTACCCCCGAGCGCGAGGGAGAAGAACGGGACAACGCACACGAGGGGCGGTTTGAGAATCCACGTGGGTGATTCTTCCCAGCAAGCCTGGGGGACAGGAGACTCCGTGATATGCCTGAAGGAGGCACAAACACCCTCCCCTCCTTGGCAGAGAACTCAGCTGGCAAGATTTGATCTTTTCATTCACTTGAGGCTTTCTGTTTGCTCACTAAACCTTGCTTTCCAAGTCTCTTTTCCTTCTCTTTCTTTGTCACTGCCACAGCAACACATGAATTTGAGAAGTTACGTGCAGGGGAAGATGAGTTTGCGCCGAGGAGGTGACTCGAATCTTTTGCAGACCCCACTGGAGCCATTCGATCTGAAGGCAGGTGCTCTCCATCCATGGGGCCACGAGCATGGGTGAAACTTCCAGTGGTTGTGTGCCCGCCAGAGCTCTCTTCACTGTCAGTCAAGCTCTTCCCTACAAAACAGTAGCGGAGGAAGCTCAAGAAGTATTGCTTTTTAATTTCAGTGCTGCCACAGTCACTGACGTCCTCGCTAATCCTCTTGCGGCAGCAGGCTGCTAATCAAAAACTCTTTGCTCGCCACTTTGGCATCATTCTGGGAAGCCATCGGAGCGCAGAGATGCTCAATTCCTCCCCCTCCACACACCTTCCATTGTCTTCAGGACTGACAGCTCTGATGTGGAGCAATGATAAAAGCCAGCTGATGCTGTCAGGGCCTGGTACAATTGCACCGCAGGGAAAAAGGCGACTGGCTCTGACTCATCCTAGCCGCCTGGAGCTCAAGATGCCTTGCACGCATGCTGTCTCCTGGCATGGCTCAGCACAGAGCAATGCGCCTCTGGTGGGTTCTGGGTACTGCCCTGTAAGGCAGGAGTTTGACCATAGGCCTTCGAAAGGGCTAGCACTGGTGGCCGGTCATCATTTGAGATGCTAGAAAAACCCAATGGAAAAAAAAAAGAGACTCGTTTGCAGATCTCTGCTGAAGTCTTTGGTGTGTATGGGGGAATAAGGGTAGTTGGTTGGATGTTCTGCTTGACCTGTGTTCAGGGGTGTTTAGCAAAGCATTTGTGCTACTCCTGAGTGGTGATCCATGACAGTAGCACCTCTCCTTCAGCTCCTCGCATGCCCCTCCTTATGGAGTGAATTGAGCCGGGGGCCAAACTTCTGGGAGGCTCCAAAATGCAGGGGTTCCAGACTTGAAATGCATCAGGAGTGCCAAGCCAAGAAAGGAAGGGCATTCAAAGAGGGGAAGTTGGACCATGATGTGAACTTCTGGGTGACCTTGAGGAAACTGGCTCAATGCTGCCCATCCTGGCCAGGTCAACAGCCGAAATTTCCATTACTGAGGGTAGAAATTCAGGGGTCATTTCTGTTTCATTTTTTACTTTTTCCCAAATATGACATTGAATGAGAGGCATTAGGAGGTCCTCCTATAAATAGGATCACCCCTGTCAAAGCTGGTTAAGTCATAGCCAGTGTCAAGCCCATAAACAAGGTGCCTCTCGGATGCACTGTCTGGAGAGTGCAGGGGGGTGTGCAGGGAAGTTTGACAGCTCCCTGTTTGACCAGTTGGCATTGGGACAGTAGCTATTTTCAAGGCAATGAACTTAACCATCCCCAGCTTCCATCTGGAGGATTTGAGGAGCTACGACAGAAGCAACATAGTCGAGGACCACTGCTATGTGTTGTAGCAGAAGTGAAACCTCCCAGCTATATTGTGAGAGGGGGCAGCTAAGGCATAAACTGTGCGGGTGCTAGGCCCTCCATGACTGCCACCACAGCAGTGGTTAAATGCTCTGATTTAATCCATTCCTTCAAGGTCTTTCCCCTGTTCTGCCCCAGAGGTCTAGGATGACCTGGAAACTTTGCACTTTCAGTTGACTCAGTTTCCCCTGGAGGAAGCTGCGGTTTTCTCTTCCTTTAGAGCTGCCCAGTTCTTTAGGTCCACGAGAAGCCGCAGTTCCAGCAGCATCCATTACAAAGCGGCTTTGCCTTACTGGAATTCAGCTGAGGCATGGCAGTGAAGCCAGAGACAGAAAGCAAAGCATCTCTGAAACAAGAGAGCATAAGTGTTCCCCCGTGCCAGCTGCAGGGACATCTGGATGGAGCTGGCTTGGCAGAGCTGCAGGGGTCACCAGGGGAATGCGTCACGGGTGGCTCCAAAGCAGAGCACCTCGGGATAGTGGGAGCTGGTGGAGGGACACTGAGGTCCCCTTTGCTTTCCTTCTCACCCCTGGGAGCTTCTTCCCACCTCTTCATGAAACTTTGTGCTGTTCTGAGACCGGGGGCTGCAAGGAACCTGTTCTGCTGAAGTGATGCAAGTGAATGTGTCTTAAAAAAAAACAAAGAAGGATTTTTAAAAAAAAAAAAAAAAAAGATCATTTCTGTGGTCTGATTTTCCCACAGATCCACAAGCAGTTGCAGCAGCACAGCTGAGGGGGTGGAAAACTGAAGTGGGGGCAGAGAGGAACGAAAACTTTCTAAGTCAGCTCTACCACTAAAAATTTTCTGTAACTATACGGAGACCTTTAGCTGCTCGTCCCTTCTAGGCTTTAAGAGCTGTCTGGTTCTTGTGTGTGGAGACACAGGCAGCAGAGCAGAGAGGAGAGATGATTTGTGTGAAGCTGAACTGGGAGAAGCTTAGCAGGGGAGGAATCTCTACTTGTTCTGAGATAGGCTAATTATATTCTGTGTCCTTGGAAGCCAACCCTTTTCTACTCTGCTTGCATAATAGAGATCCTATAGCTTTTTACAGAAGTACAAGGGTTTCCCTCCCCTCACTGCTGTACACAGCAGCCTGTCCCACTGCCAGCCTCCACACCAGAAGCGTCTGGATGTCAGTTCTGCATTCCCCGGAGGGCTGCTGAAGCACTTTGGATTCCTCGGAGATGGAAACCTTTCTAGAAATGCAGGGTAGAGTTACTCTAATTCCTTGCTGCTTGGGATCAAACTGAAGCCTGCTGCTTAATGGGGGATAAGTGGATGTAATGCAGTCAGTCAATAACTTTACACACACACGCAGAGCCCTTTGGATTACTGATTTCCAAAAGAGTCTCCCTCACGAACCCTGCAGCACACTGACTCAGCCCTGAGCCTTTTGACTTTGTTTTTCCTTCTTTACAAAGTGACTTGTACTTTTAATACTTCCCCCCCTATTCATTTTTTTTCCCACTTATTCATTTTTTTCCCCCATAAAAGTTTTCAGCTTGTCAAACGACTCTCCCTCTCCCTGTGTCTTTTCTCTTTGCCTTTTGCAGTGGGAGGAAGGATAATAATAAAAGGAGCAGTTTTCAAATAAAAAGCCCCACATGTTACCTGGGAACTGTCTCTCGCATCCAAATACCTGCTGGGGCAGAGATCACCGAGTCCCCGCTGTTGTTTTGTACCCGCCAGACTGTTTGTGTTTTCTCACTAAATGTTGCTGTCAGGTCTGTCACTTGGTACAGGCAGGACTGACTGGGCCCTTGTAAAATGGGATTTCCCTTTACACCTCCCTACTAAGCGCTTCTCACTCCTTCCCTTCCTTCTGACAGGGGAAATCGCTGCTTCGGCTGCTGCCATGGTAGTTCCCAGGCTGGAGGAACGGGTTTGAGAGTGATTGTGCTCTCTGCCTCGTCGCTCCAAAATGCTCCTCGTCTTGGGCATCCCTTTGGTCCTGCCTGACATCTCAGCGGGGAGGTGGAGGGAAGGGTGAGATGAAAGGACTCAGTGAGCCTGCCTTCCTCTCTCTGTCGGTCCTCGGTCCCTGCTCAGCTTCCAGCTGAGTGAGCCCTTCAGAAGTTCATCACTCTCCAGAACCTCTTGGGACATTTAGATTTTGGCTAACTTTTGTATGGCCTTACTGAATTGCTCCTAGAAGGAGAAACTTGCAGGAGAAGGAGCTCCAGAAGATCCTGTAAGACCGAAGGACTTGAAATGGGTCCCTCAGGCCCCCCAGATGGGGAGATGCAGGAGATGATGGCCCACAGTGCCGTACGTACCCCAGCCCTCTCCATTCCCCCACAGGCTGTGAGCTAAAAAGCTTGTTTGACTTTTCTGAGGGCTGGAGAGACCAAGCAAACAAAGCCTCAGGGTTTAGTCAGTGCCAGCGGGTACAGCACGTGTCTCTTCCTCCTCTCCCCTCCTTTCATTCCTGCTGACAGCTCTCCCAAACACGTGGTGTCTGCTTGGCTCAGGAGCCTCTCCTCAGGAATGAGCCTATTGACCGGGGCAGGAGAGCATTTCTTACCATCTCTAGTGGGGTCACCTTCTCTTTCACCTCCAGGACATCGTGATACCCTCTGAGCTCCAAGGAAGCTGAGCAAGGCAGGGAAGGAAGGGGAGAGATGCTGGAAGCCTCTTGAAGCATGGAGATCCCAGAACGGCGGGGGCTGGCAGGGCCCTCCGGAGCTCCCCCCGTCCAGCCCCTGCGTGAGCAGCACCCCCAGAGCAGGGGCACAGGACCGCGTCCAGGCGGGGTGGGAATGGCTCCAGGGAAGGAGACTCCACAGCCTCTCTGGGCAGCCTGGGCCGCTGCTCTGGCACCCGCACAGCAAAGGGGTTTTGCCTCAGGTTTCAGTGGAACTTCCCGTGTTCCAGCTTGTGCCCGGTGCCCCTTGTCCTGTCGTCGGGCACCGCTGAGAAGAGCCCAGTCCCACCCTCCTGACACCCGCCCTTCAGATCCTGATAAGCACTGAGGAGATCCCCCTCAGCCTTCTCTTCTCCAGGCTGAACAAGCCCAGGTCTCTCAGCCTTTCCTCCCCAGGGAGATGCTCCATCCCCTGAGCATCCTTGTGGCTCTGCGCTGGCCTTGCTCCAGCAGCTCCCTGTCCTTCTGGCACTGGGGGCCCAGCACTGGACACAGCACCCCAGCTGCGGCCTCCCCAGGGCAGAGCAGAGGGGCAGGATGGCCTCCCTCGCCCTGCTGCCCACACTCCTGTCCATGCAGCCCAGGACACCGCTGCCCTTCTTGGCCCCGAGGGCCCAGCGCTGGCTCGGGGGCACTGGCTGCCCACCAGCACTGCCAGGGCCTTCTCAGCAGAGCCGCTTCCCAGCAGGGCAGCCCCAGCCTGTGCTGGTGCCTGGGGCTGTTCCTCCCCAGGGGCAGCACCTTGCCCTTGCTCCTGGTGAATCCCATGAGGTTCCCCTCGGCCCAGCTCTCCAGCCTGCCCAGGGCTCGCTGGATGGCAGCACACCCTTCTGGTGCTCTATTGGTTGGAGAAGGGATTCAGGCATGGGCCCAAAAGCTTCCAGGTAGAAGGGGCATGGCGTTTTCCCTCCCTGCTCTTTCCTGGAGCTCTGACTTACAACCACAGCCTCTCCTTTCCACTTCAACTGTGGTGGGGGTCAGAGGAATTCATAGACCTCAAGCCATGGTCCCCACAGCCTCAGCCTCCTCCACGCTGAGGGTCTGGCTTAGGTCGCTGCAAAGGTAGAGCTGGAGGCAACGTTCCGAGCTGCAGCAGAAAAGCTCCTTTTCGCACAGGCTGCTGGATTTTGTTGACTGTAACAAACCTCTCCCTTGGCTGCTGGGACGGTGCTCTGGGGCTGGGAATGAAGCATTGCTCATCCTGCTGATCCGTTCACTACAGGAGTTTTGGGAATCTTTGTAAATAAGCCAAGAACAGAAGAAATAGAAATTCCTCCCGTCCCAGGCCCTGCCTGACACTGCACAGATCCTTTGTTCTTGGCTTCTTTCTCCCTCCCAAGGCCTCAGAGTTCTTCCATCAACACAGCACCCTGCTCAGCTTCTACCAATTAGCAGTTATCCATTAACTAGTCATCAATAATTCCATCAATTAGCCCATCTCTTGAGGCTCTCCTTCCCCAGGTGCTAGCAATGCCCCTTTAGCACCAGCAGGAAAGGAGCACTCAAGAGCTATATATATCTATATAGTTATGTGCTTATATAGAGCCTCTTTGTTCTTGCTAATTTTATGGTGCTCCTGTTTTCAGCTAAGTCCAGAGAGAGTTCAGGATCAGCCCATATCCTTCTTATTGCTAGGAGTCCTGCATTCCGGGCTGTGCTGGAATCAGACCTTTCTGGTATAAATTTTTTTTTTGCTTTTTGTTGGAGGGAGTGTGTGAGGATGCCAGGAAGGCTTTGAAACAGCCTATGGTATCCTGTGACCTGGTCAGGCACGATGGATCCAGAATGGTAAGAAGTAAGCTACGTGTGTCGCAATGGAGACTGTTCAATAAAACAGATGTTTTCAAAGGAGACAGAAAGTAGCAGGAGCTAGTAGAAGAAAGGATGTTTTCAGCCCTTGAAGGGGAATCTGGAGAAAGAGAGATCCTTTTTAAAGTGTAAAATGATGTCAGTAGGAACATAGTACTGTTACTCCTTTGATAAGAACAGTTAGCTGAAGATGGGAGGACCTGCAGGTTATCCCAGGTAGGAGGAGAAAGTGGCAATGGAGCGGAGGTTCCTTTGAAGTGCTCTGGTCCTGCAAAGAATGGACAGGCTCCTGCTTGCCTGTATGCAGCAGGACTCAGAAGCAGGGGATGTGGCCATACTGACAGCTCTGCCCTGCTTTGTCAGTGCTCAGCACAGACGTCTCTGGCCCTGTCTCTTCTCTGGGCCATGCTCTCAGAGCCCTGCCTGGCTGAGCCTGGGATTTCCTTGCTGCTTTTCTCCCTTTTCCATGGTTTGTCCTGCTTATTTTCCCCAACACACGCACACTGCTTTGCATTTAAGACGTCGCCTAGCAAATTCTCTCAGCCCCTTCCTGGGCACATCCACATCCTTTGGTTTTACACTGTTTGAGGTGCAGATTACTGCTGGTTTGTTATCTTCTATCAGTGCCTGTTCTCCTAATGCCAAAGGTGAGCCACGGGGACAGGATCAAGGTACAGGAGGAAGAGAGAAGGTAAGTGGATTAGCCAGGACAGCTCTGCTAGGAGCTCTTAAACTGTGTGATGGTCCTGTAAGGCAAATGATAGAAGACTGAAAATTGGGGATACCCAAACCTAGCCTAAGGTTAAGGGCAGAGAAGGGGAAAGGATGTGATATTCCCTGGCATCTGCTTTTTGCTCTTGTACCCCCTGGCTTTCAGTTCCTGATACAAGCAAGGCAGCACCCAGCTGGTATGAATAGAGCTGTACCTGCTTCCATCAGCCAGGAAGGGGTGTGTGTGATTTGATGCTATGCTTTTAGTGCCCTGATACCTCTTGAAAACTTCACCTTGTCTCTTTTCACAGGGCTATAGGAGAGTGTGGCCAGCTGCTTCCTAGCTCCTGAAGGAAAATGCTAAAAGGGACCTGAGAAACTCTATACCCAAATCCTGTGAGTTAGCTGCGGGTGCTCCGCTGCACTAAGCTCAGTAATACAGCTAGGCGGTGCACTCGGTTCTGCTCAGGTAACACAAAAGAAAAGGACAGTGGCTGCAAATTAATTACTGTTAATGATGCCACCTTCCTGCAGAGCACAGCAATTTCTGCAGAGGGCACAAGGCTTGGTTTTATCAAGTGCCCAGCCTGTAAAGATGCCTTCTGGCTTCCCTGCACTGCCCATGAGCCCATATGCTCCCAGTGGGAGCCACAGAGCCATCAGGCAGTGCCGGATGGAAGCACGTTTTGCCTCATGGGTCAGAGGCTGTGCAGAGAAGTCTATCGTTCCCAGTCACTTCTTTAACTGACACAGTGAAAGAAGCCACGTCTTCCTGCCTGATTCTGACTGGGTCTGTAATTGAATTCAGCTCAACATCTTCGCTCCAGCCCCCCAGGGGCCCGTCAATTAATGATGGATTTTTTTCTTGCCTTGGGAATTTCTCCTTGCTCCCATTCTTTTTATTTAATAGGATCTAGCGACAAAACCAGCAGCAGTAAATCTCCCACCCCCCATTTCCTACCTTTCCCAAAGGTGCCTCATGAAGAAAAGTGCTCGGGCATTAAAAGAGAGACAAGTAATCTTCAGGGCTTGAAAATATGTGCAGCTTTCCTGTCTTTTGTTCATTCATCCTTTCTCTCGCTCCTCTCAGGTCTTTTGTTTCTCCTTGCCAGAACTGCTTGTGCACACTTCACTCAGGATCTAATGAGACTGTTTTAGAAACTGCAAAGCTGAATTGGAGCCTTCTTTTTTCCACTTTTCAGAGTGCAATGTGTGTTTAACCTTTCTCCCTTGGCATCTGTCTCTCCCAGCAACCTATTTGCAACTCCTATGGTTGCAAAGAAATCCCAGTGCTGACTGGGTTTAAAATGGGGGTTGCTGGGATGTAGGCAGGAGTATGTGACACACTGTAGGGTACAATTTCAGGCTGGCTGCAGTGGGCAGTTATTCCATGGATCTGACTTAGCCTGGTCTCTCCAAATCCTGCCAAGATGTAGAGGTTTTTCATTGCTCCTTGAAAGGGAAATGTGATTTGCATGTCAAAGACTGAGAAAGGACAGGGATGGCAGTTCTCCAGCCTCTTTATCCTCTTCTAGTCTCTCTTCCCCTCTCCACATGCCCCCAGCTTTCCTTTTGGCATTCCTATGCCGCTAATGAGTTACTGCCGCATTAAAGCGTCCAGTCGTCATGGGAGAGATCTTGGGGTTCCTTAAACTGTTGGATCCTGTTGAACATCCTTGTTAAACTTCGCCCTTACTGCTGCGTGCGGGGAGCTTCCCACGCAGACCAAAGTTCGGTCCCCAGCCCACCGTTTCTCCTCCACAGGCGGTGACGTACGAGGCTCTGCACGCAGGAGGCGGTGAGGGGAGGGTGTTTGGGAGAACATGTCTCTGAGGCAGTGATTGTTTGGTGAATGTGCAGAGACAAGTGGATTTGGTTTGGTGGTTAACCAGGCGAGAGCATGGTGTCTCCAGTCCTTGCTTTTAGAGAAAGCCCACTAACCTTGCTGCTTGTCCTTGCCAGCCATGGCTGGTGATGGGTGGGAGGAGGCGATCCTTCCCTGACCCTCTCCTTGGTGGTCCACTTTTCCTGTGTACACATGTGAGAAGGGATGAAGTCGCTCAAGTTTTGTAGGAGATCTGGGTCCGTTGTAGGTGGTATCTGCCTGAAGAACTAGAGGACAGAGCTTTATCCCCTCCTTCCCTTCACTCTGTGATTCTTTCCCAGTTTCCAAGAGTTTTCTGGTTTGTTTTGGGTTTTTTGTTTCGGTTTGGATTTGTTTGTTCCCCACACACACACCCCCACCTGTGGCTGTCAGGTCTATGCCACACTTCTCCATGGGGATCCACATTCACTGCCCAGATCTCCTGGAGCAGGAGAACCAGGAAGATGCTCATACACTACTGGAAAGAATGCATGACCTTCAGGATGCTGCATCCAGCCACCTGCTCCTGAGACCATTAAGACGGTACCTTCACATGCTGCTGAGGTCGGTTACACCAGGAACTCATAGGACAAGATAGTTCTGCGATGTCCTGGACATACCAGCACCTGCTATGACTGGCGAGAGCAATAACCTGCTCTCCGTGTGCTGAGACCTGTTAGCTGGCAGCAACAGCCCTGGAGGCAAAGACAGTCATACCAACATGTGCTTGTGTCCTGCCTCCACCAGCTGCGAGGAGGAGGAGATCCTTGTTGTTAGGTTGTGCTGAGACATCGATGGGATCATTGGCTTGGGGGAATTTAAGTGTTTGTTTTCAATTCATGGTGTCTTACTTTCCCAGGCCTGGCAGAGAGCAGGGAAGAGTCATCTGCAAGTCTGAGTTCAGATCAGTGGGAGCAGGGCTGTTACCTTGCGTGTGTACAGGATTGTTCTCACGCCCCATTTCCTTTGTGGACAGAAAGAAGAGTTATCAGGAGCCTGCACCTGCTTCCAGCTGAGGAGAGGAAATGCTTCTGGAGGGGGCAGAGGATGATGGTGATGTCTCAGGAATCCGGGAAAGATCAGGGCTCTGTTGGACTCAGCATGGTAGAGACTGATCCTACAAGCTTGTGGTCAGGGTGGTTGGAAAAATCATTGCTGTCAGCAGGATAGGACTCAGAATTAAAGTCATCACCCTGATGATTTGTAGAACTGAGCTGCTGGTGTAAGTGTGAGCTGCCCCAGGCCACAGAGGACATGTTCCCCAACCCATGGGTCAGCAAAGGCTGTAGCTCCGCTCCTTGCGCTTCCTGCTACCTGGCTGCTCACAAGTGAGGAGCATCCCAGCTGCCCCCATTGCCCTCCTGGCTGCTTTTGGGCACAGCTGGGGCTCTTGGCTCTATCCCACAGCAGTGCTTTAGTCCTGGGGACACCCAGGTCTGTCCTGGTTGTGTCCCAAAAGCCCTGGAGACCCAAAGGAGATGTCCAGACAGCTAAGCTGCATGGCCTGAGAGAAGGGAGGGCAAATACATCCGAGTTAAGAGGTGATCATGTTGGTGTGATGCATTAATGGGGAAATTGAGTTAAAGGACTTCATTAGGGATGTAAAGTGAGTTGGTGGCAGGCTGGAAGTCCCCTAATGGGTACTCTCCTCTGGGTTTTCTACCTTTTTGTGAAGCCAGGACGTGCTGTTTTGAGATAGTACATTAACTCAACGCTAAGAGGCTTCCTGGAGGAGGGTGGGGAGGAAGAAGCCAGGAGATGGAGGGAAGCACTAGAGAGAGCAATGCTGAGAGATGCAGTCAGAGGGTCATGCTGGATCTGAACTCCCCTGTGACTTTGGGAATGATCAAGAGCCTGGACACTCCAGCACAACAAGGTGCTGACTCAGCTCTGGACACAACAACCCCAGCCCTTCCCTAAAACTGATGTGTCCTTGGAGGCACCTTTCCACGTGAGGAGTTGGGCAACAGCACAACCAGCCCCCCTGCCCCGGCACAGGGCACCCAGCAGCTCTACTTACCTTTGTGTAATAAGGTTAAATCACTGCCTCATTAGAGCCCTCAAATTAAGTCACCACCTTGCTGGATCAATACTATTTTCCATGATGCGCTTGTGACACTAAGTCTGGGAGATGGATTGATGCTGGGAGGCTGAAGTGCTGCAGGGGAGCTCCAGTTAGACCCAGCGCTGGGCAGGGTTTGTTATCAGGGGAAAAATAGCAAATTTCCATGGAGAGCAGCAGCTGATGGGAGAGGCAGGAGATGTGGTGGAGTAGGGGTGTGAGGACAGTGCCCATGTCTCCTTGCACCTTGTAGGGCTTGGTGCTGGACCCTGTTTTAGAATTGCAGGGCTCTAACAGGGAGAGGGTCCTTGTCCCTGAGGAGCCTGTGGCAGCAAAGATCTCCAGGTGTGTCTGCACTAGAAGCTCAGGCTAAAACGGGCTGTTCTCGCCTTCCCCGCCCCCCAATCCCCTTCCCTCTGAGCAAGGTCTGGGAGAGGAAAGGTCAAAGGAGCAGACCCCATGGGGCGATTGCAGTGGTATGCAGGTGCCCAGCTGCCTGATGCCGATATCTGCACTGGAGACACAGCCTTCCCACCCCAGTAGCCACCATCACAGAGGCTCGCTGTCCCCACTCTCCATGGGAACTACCACCACGTACTGGCAGGGGTATGACCAAAGGAGCCTTCCTGTTGCCTTGAGCCCTCTAGAAAGATGTTAACTGGTATCCACCAGTTTGCTGTGGCTCAGCTGGGGACTGGATCCAAGCGAGGAGTCCCTGAGGCTGAGTTGGGGGGCAGTTTGGGCCCCTGGGTGCCACACCACTGTGCTCTGAGCTGCAGCCAGGCCAGAAAAAGCTTGTGGCCAGAGTGAATCCTGGCAGTCCCAAATCCCAGCCCTGGAATGTTTGCACTTCTGCCAGCGCAGGGAGGCTCGGAGTTGACATCTCTGCCCCTTCCAGTGGTGCCATGTGGACCAGAGACCACCCACCTCATCCCAGCCACCCACCCTGCTCCAGATGCCAGGGCTAAGGTCACTACTGCAGCTCTCGCCCCCGCCTCCCTTGCCCCGTGCCTTTCCCACCTCCCTCACCGCTCTGCCCCCGGGACCACTGAGCACATCATCCCCCTGGTTCTGAGTGCTTGTTCAGCTGGCCGGGAGGAGCAGGCAGGGCAGCTGGGTGGGTGGTGCAGAGCAGGGGTTACAATCCCCTTCCTGCTGCTGCAGCTGAACACCACACCGTTGGGTGCTGGGGAGAGGAATGGGACCAGTTGGGTGGGTGGACTGGGTGGGTTTAACCCTTCCAGGACAAGCCTGGCTCTGTTGAACATCTCTGTGAAAAATCAGAGCCTTCAGCAGAGCCAGCACTTCCCAGCCCCCTCACTGGGAGCAGGGGGGGAATTCAGAGGAGCAGCCGTAGCTCTAAAACCATTCCTCACCCTGCCAAGACCCAAACACCTCCTGCCCCCAGAGTGCCCACATTGCTGCCAAACCAGAACTCCTGGGTGGTGGCTGTATTTTCTTTCTAAACCTGTAACAGCACCATTTTTTTGAGATATTTGGCATCAAAAATGGGATTCCTCCTCTTAATCCCTCTCCAGGCATGCCCAGAGGTGACCTAGTGGCTGTCACAGCCTCGTATTTGGGCAGAGGCGGAGGAGTGGGTACCAAGGCAGCGGGTTGCTGCCCACCCCAAGGCATGAAGGCGGGGGTGAGTGGGTGCATCTGAATAAAATACTAAGGCAACAGGAGGAGGGCAAAGCTGATAAAAATGCCCAGAACAGCTGTGGCAATGTGGGCAATGAGGTGACACTGCAATCGGCTGTCACTTATTTTGAGGCTTATCGTCTCTGGCTTGCTTAAGAAACCTTGTTCTTTCTGTGTCCCAAGAGCCCTCTTAGGAGCTAAAGCATTTCTGCAAGCCAAACATCTCTGATCTGCCTCCAGCAGTGATGTCGGAGAAAGTCCAGGGAGCAGGACAGGACCCGTAATGAGAAGTGGGGACTGCTGGCCTCTTTGAGCTGAAAAGGTCTGATTTAAAGGTGAGAGGAAGGAAGAAACTTTCATGTGTTTCTGGTTCACACAGGGAGCAACTCCTGAGCTGATCCCCGCCCCAGGCAGCTCATCCCTGGTCTGGAGAGCAGGGAGAGGGCACGCAGCTCGTGTCAGTGCTGCCAGGGCAGCAGGGATGTCCCTGCAGAGGCAGAGCGCTGAGCTCTTTGTTCATCTCTGCCCTGCTAGCAAAGCAAGAGAAAAACGCTCCTGCCGAGCACAGCCAGAAATAACCCAGGCCTCCAGCAGCCAAAAAGCTTCCAAGGGGGAATTTTAAAGTGCTGGGAATTTGGCCTCTCAGCCTGTGCTTTGGGCTCCTCTGCTGTCGTAATGTTTCAGGCAGGGAAAGGCAGACCCTGAACACAGCCCTGCTCCTGATGTCCAGGAACCAGCATCCCAACAGGAACAGTTCACTCCTGGGTCACCCCAAGACCCACTCAGCTCCTGTTTTCACCCCAGTCTTTTCCAGCACCATCATCACCATCACCGTTACAGCTCCTGCCTTGAAAGGACACCGGTGATGGACAGCAATTCCCCCGTGGGATGTGTTTCAGGGGCTGTGATGCCCCAACATCCCTCAAGAGCCCTTCACTTGGCTGCATCGCTGGCTCAGGATGCCCCTGAGCTGAGGCCACCTTGCGGCGCCAGCCCTGCTGCGGGTGAGGCCAGAATCTGGGTATCTGTAAGGGAAATGTAATAAGGATGAATAAGCTTGATCGGTCCCATTGCCCATGGGAGGGAGGAGCTGGGGGCAGTTAAAAACAGGCCTTTCCCATCTCTGGGAAGGACAGCTAATTCCTGCACTATCCAGATGGATTTGAGTCACACCGTGAAGAAAACAGTCTCCCCGTGGCACATGTCAGAGGCTGCAGGGAAGAGAAACGTTGCTTCATTGCTCTGGTCCCACTGTTCATTCGCCCACAGGGATCTTCTGGACAGCTTTTCCGTGTCTCAGCATCTTCTCACCACCCTAGAACAAGGGCATCGCAAGGCAGATGCTCCACGGAGGAGGAGACACCTTATCACGCAGCAACAGCTCTGCTCCAGCTCCTGGGGTGGCTCAAAGCTGCTCCATCCCTTCGCTTGGGGATGTAACCCCATGCATTGCTCAGCTTCCAGCATCCGCGGGCAGGCTGCTTTGGAAACCTCCCGTGCCCCTGATCTGTCCGTGCACACCCCAAACTGCCCCTCTGGTGCAGAACACCAAGATGCAATGAACCAAGCGGTCTGGGCACATGCAGGAGGTCACTGAAGACATGCCGGCTTTGCAAAACAGATCCCGTGATGAATACAGGATCATCTATTTATTTTAAGTTTTATAGGGGGCATTTTCCCTTGCCAGGAGCTGGAGAATAGAGGACCCGGGTACCATCTGCCCAGGGGACTGGTGAATCATCCTATTTTCCAGTTAACCGCACTTGTTTGCTTTGGGAGATCTCCAAGTTAAGGGGGAAGAAAAAGAAAACCCAACCCATGGATCTTTTCCCACACAATAAGAAAAATGCTTTTTTTTCTTTTTTTTCTTTCTTTTTTTTTTTTTTTTCAAAAGCCAGTGTCAACTCTGCTTTTACTTAGCAGTGGGCTGGATAAAAATAGACAGTGAAGTCATGACGCCTTCAGAAGAAGAACCAGGTGTGGCCTGGGGAGAGGGTGACTGAAGTCAGGCCTGGGGGAGAGGCACAGAAAGCCAGCATGATGGGGGCAGGCAGGGTTTTTGTCCCAGGACCACGCTGGGACAAGGAGAGCTGCTTACCCCAGTGCCTTCTGATTTCCCCAGCGTGTTGTTGGGAGATGCAGGAGGCTCTTTGGTAGATGCACCAGAGTTCAAGCTGTCGTTCACATGATGCGGATGGGGCCGTGGCCCAGCAAACACCAGGGGATCGGTTCTTTGCAAAGCCAGGACGTTTGGAGCTTGAGGCACTCTGGAAAGTGAGGGTAGCACAGGGAAGGGAAGCCAAGGGGTTGTGCTCCTGCTTTCTCCAGGACCATATTGCTGCAGCCTCCTCTCTTAGTTTTTCTGCTCAGATCTGCTTTTTTTTTCTCCTGTTTTATTGCTGTGCCAGGCCATGAGCACGCTGGGCTGCTTGGAAGGAGCATGCATGTGTGGGACTTTGATGTGCCCAGCTCAGGGTAGGGGCCCTGGAAGCCACTTGGCCACCTGGAGCACCAGGAGGTGCAGCTGATGCCCACATTTCAGCTCTGCTGGCAGGAGGCTCCTGTGGCAAAGCCTTCGTGCAGGGCTGGGGCACGTCCTGAGCTCGGCCAGGCTCTGGGCTGGGGTGGCTGCAGGTGAAGATCCTCTGGGGCAGGGTCTCTGCAGTTTTTCTGCATCAGAGGAGAAATCTGGGGTGTGAGGGCAGCTTTACAGCCCCTCAAGGGAGTGTGAAAGCACAGCACGTACCAGGGAAATGGTGAATCCCCCCTGCAGGGCTGGCTTGTGTCAGGTGTGTCACGGTTGAGTGCTGAAGAAGACCCCAAACTGCTGGTCCTCCCCAGCCCTCATTGCAATGGTTTCCCCTCGGTCACGACACAGCTCTAACTCTGCTCCTGCCAAAGCCACCCCTACTGCATCGGCTTTGTACCCTTACAACCAAGCACCAACTTTGGTCATGACTGAAATGAGCATGGCCATCCATGGGTATTTCTTTACATGCTTGGAAATGCCATGGTAGTTGCAAGGAGATGCCAATTTTAGGTAGGAAAAGGATGCTGCATAGCAGGGGTGATGTGCCCTGCCAGAACGGGGGGAGCCGGAGCTTCAGGCTTTTAATTTTCAGATACAAGGTGAGGCTATTTTTGCCCTTCTACTTAAACAAATAAAAACTTCCAAGGAAAAAATCATCCCTGTGGAAACTTTAGCCTTGCCCACAAGGAAGGAACCATCTATCAACAAGAAAATTCACATAGCGGGGAAAAAAATGCGTCCTTTTCTGCTGAGCTGAGCTGAGCTGAGGGCTGTGGGGCAGCAAATGCTTCTACCCGCTCCCGGATGCTGAGCCATGGTTTCTTTGCAGCAGGAGGCTGGAGAGGCGCGAGGGGAATATCTGCATTTCTCCTTGATCAGTCACTGGAACTAGCATTATCACTGGAACAATGGGCTCAGCCCAGGCCTGCCTTGCCAGAGCGGCTCCGCTGCAGCTCCCGGATTTATTTTTGTCTGGGTTTGGAGCGGGATGCGGAGATCAGGTGACGGTGCCCAAGGAGCGCTTGGCATCGCCTGTCCTGCAGCCGTGTGTGCACATGTCCATGGGAGTAATGAGCAGGCAGGGATGATGGCACGCGGCGTGGCTGCACCCTCATTGCTGAATCCTTTTTTCTTGGCTGAGCCCACTCTGGTGACCAGCCCGTGGGAGAAGAGATGCTGTCTCAGTGCAGGGACCACTGATGCTCCCACTTGCTCTGGCTCATAGCTTTGCAACTCAGTCTAGGGAATCAAAACTAGTGGTTGTTCTTTGGCACTGGGAGTAGGACCTGGAAACCAGTTTCTGATGGAATTGAGCCATGGGCATTAAGGGAGGTGACCAAGGTGACATGCAAAGGACTGTGGCAGAGCCAGGGAAGCTCACCTTCCCAAGGACCACCGCAATGTCTCCATCTCTGAGCTTGTCTCCTTTCCATACTGTTTCCATACTGGGTTGTGTTTGAGCTGTGACTGAGAACCCAGTTCACTCCCAGTGCCCCCATGCTGTCCCAGAAGAGCAGTCAGCCTGGCAGATGTGGCTGAGGTAACCTTTGAGTTAGCTAGTTTGGCAATGCAGCCAAATCTCAGTAGTCTTGGACACAATGATAAATACTGAGGGTCCCTGGGGCACATCAAGGAAACCTGAGCTTCTTGGTGACTCCAGCAAGCACCAGGACACAGGCGCTTCAGGCAGAAGCTGGGTTCATGGTCCTGCCCAGTCTGAGGATGCTGAGATGGGTTTTTTTCCCCCTGCTCCCTCTCAGTGCCACAGGCATGTGGTGCATTCCCAGTGCGCAGTGGTCAGCTGTGCCACACAGACCAGGCTGGCAACCAGTGTCCAGAGCTGAACCTCCCAACCTTTTCCAGCCCTAGCAATCAAAAACCCCCCCCCCAAAATCTAGATCTTGCCAGCCCTGGACTGTGACATGTTCAAAGCCTGGATCAGAGCCATCTATGAGGATGAACTAATCCCAGACTTGACACTTTTCTGAGCAGGGATTTTTGGAGCCTACATCCCCCTGACCCCCAAATATCCTCCTCCAAAAGGACCCGGTGAAGCTGGCTACAGCAAGGAGCCAACCTCAGGCTGTGGCATCTGCGGTGCTCTAGGTGAAAACATCCCCCAGCAATGCGGCTTGGGCTCAGCTCTCCAGAAGAGGCATGAAGTTACCCATGGGGTTCAGGGACACCCCGCTGGCTGCCGGCATCCTTGCACACAAGAAACCAGCCTGGCTCCATCCCCAGCCTCAGCAATGCCCCTTCTCGGAAACAAGTGTGGCCACCGCCAGCAGGTTCTCCCCCTGCTTTCTCCATCAGCTGGAAATAATTTGCATCACTGGAGGTTTTTATTTCCCAGGGGGCTGTGAAGAGAGAGGATGCCTGGAGTTAATCAACGTCTGGGGAGTGCACAGGAGCAGCCATGGCTGGAGAAAGCTCACAGGCTTCTGTGCTGGAGAAGGGGCAAAGCTATGCTGGGGCCTGGGGAGACGGGGCACGTGGAGGGCTGGGGGTTTGTTCAGTGAGCAGCACCACGGGAGCAAGAAGAACAAGACCTTAATTTTTCAGGTGTGGGATGAGGAGAAGGGACCATGGTGCTGTGCCACAGCTGGGGATCCAGGCAGTGCTAGAGGCACATGTAGCATCACTTGATGTGCACAAGTGGCCCAGAGCCCTGCTGCGTGACTCAACGCACAGGTCCAGCCTGACCTCCAAGGGAGCCAAGTGCTCTGTGGCAGAGGCTGAGGCTCACCATCATCCTGGGGCTATTCAAGCTGTGGTCTGCAAGCAGCACACTACAAATGTCACCCTCCGTGGATCAGGCCATCCTGCAAAGAACCCCCTTTTATATAAATCCCAGCACATGATGCGAGAGTGGAAGGAGCCTACCCTGCCCCAGCAGGTCATTTCAGGCTTGGCTGAGCTTCTTTCCTCTTGAGGGGATGCTTGCCAGCCTCTCGGAAATGGCACCGGTGTGCTCTGCAGCCCAGGCACAGCGCTGTCAGTCGAGGACCTGCTCTCTGCACCTCCGAGCAGCAAATCCCTCTCGCAGCAGGAGGAGGAGGATGGATGGTGTGGGAGCAGCTCCCTCTGCCAGCCCAGCACCGTCGTCGCCAGGCAGGAGGCAACGGTACCTGCTCCCACGTCGGGAACTCATGACAGAGTTCTCATGCGCAGCAGGGACACGGTGACAATCCCGGCCTCGCCTGCTGCTCCCTGTGGTTTCTGTGGCTGTCATGCGTACAACAGATGATTTATGCTGATGCTGGGCCTTCAGGGGCTGCTTTATGGCTTGTGGCATATGGAAATGTATGGACCCCTCTGGCAACAGTTGCATTGAGTCTAATGGAGCTCCAAAGGACTGACCCTGCTGGTGCCTCCCAGCTGCATTTCCCTGGATCACCGTGTTTGGATATCTCTGATGTTGAGATCAAAGAGCCTGTGTTCATCCACAGGACTGGAAACACCCTGTGGAAGGGATGCAGGCACAAGGTACCGTCCTCTTCTGTACTCTCAGCATAACCCTTACATTGCTGCAGGGAGAAAGGACACAAACACACACAGAGAAGTAGAATTGTGGGGAAGATGATCGGACTGCTCTGCTGGATGAAATTCTGCAGACATTTAACCCACAGGAGCTGACTGTGTTGCATGCGAGGTGCAACCAGGTAGGATTTGTACCAGGGGTCCAACGCACACCCCAGTCGCTGCACTGTCATGGTCAAGGCAACGTGTCTTTCTGGGTTTATTATGGAAAATGTCAGGGATCTTGCAGCCTAACACTGTAAGGCAGCCAAGACTGACAGGCCAGGGCTTCTCCTCTCACTCTGCTGGTGTGCCACTAATTGCAGTTCTCTCTAATTAAAAGTCAGGGATGTGGCTTTGCCAGCTGCAAGCGAGGTTCCCCAGGTGAGCCCTGGGCAGATGCTGGGCAGTGGGGGAGGATGGGGTCATCCCTGGAGCCTGGCACACTCCCTGCAGAGCCATGGTCAGGCACCGCAGAGGAGCCAAGCATCCACAAGAGTCTTCAAAAGGAGGAACAAAATCAGAGCCAACCTTGCCGGAGACATGGGGCGGCCAGAGGGTGCCCCAGCCCCTGAGCCATTGCACTGAGCTGGAGTGAAATGCTCTGTGCCAGCTGCAAAGCCACTTTCCGGGTGGCAATGGTGACCCTCCACTAACCACACGGTTCTGGGAGCTGGGGCTCTGCAGCGGAGGTAGCAAATCCCACGACAGACTCATGTGAGCTGGCAACACTCTGCCTCTCCCAGGGGAAAAGAAGGGCCAGCTCACTGCCAGGTACTTAAAATAAGACAAATAATAATAAGTAAAAGCTGGATGATCTTTAGAAGCGCAGTTTCCTGTTGGCTTGTTGATTGCTGACCTAACAGCTCTTTCTCCTTCCTTATTTCCATGTGAGAACAACTCAGTTTTGGTTCAGGTATGTCTTCCCATGGGATAATAATCACTCTAGGCAAACTCATCCTGAGCAAAGCCAGGAGGAGCAGCCAGATGCCAGCACACATGTATAATGTAAGTGACTCTGGAGTGACTTCATTAAGAAGTTCTTGTGCTCCTGCTGCACGAGTTGCATCAATACAAACTTACAGACCCCAGCCACTTCTTCAACCCAAGCACATGTCCTGCTCTCTCAGGCTGGGGCAAATGATGTGACTTAGACCTTTTCATACCTGCACATGTCCCAGTTTGAAATCCATGGGCCAAGGGGGTGTTAATTTTATGTCAGGAATGATGTCAGTTAAGAGCTTGATAGATGATGCTTTTGTCACCTGGAGAAGCTGGAGATGGGAATAGAGACATCAGCTTACATCACCTCAGAGGTTGCTAGAGTGAGCTCTTGGGAGAGGGATGATGGTTTAGGAGAGGATAACCTGCATGGCAGCTCCTTCAGTGGGACCCTCCCTTCAACGGGAGGGTTTAGAAGAGGCAGGACAGGCTGGTCTCTCTGCTGGGCACAGACATCTTCCAGGTATCGGAGAGCAGGCTTTGGAGAGTGGCTTGAAGCTTTCAGCATGGTGCATCTCCCTGGGGTAATGGGGAGGATCATGCACAGATCCTCTCCCTGGCCCGCAGCTGGGGAGGGATTGCAGATGGAAAGCTCGTGGCTTGGGCTGGCTGCTCTCGGCAGGCTAGTAATACCCCTGGGAGAGGGTCAGGTGGGGAGCAGGAAGGGCAGCTCCTGGTAACACATCACCCTTGGCTGCCAGAGCCTTCAGAAAAGTTTTGGGATGTCTTAGAGGGGAGCTGGTACTACAACTCCTCCTCCATCAGCAGGTTTCCAGGGGAGTCGATGGCAGCCAGCCGCGAGCAGCTATCCCCACCATGGCATGGAGCAGTGCAATAAACCCCAGCACCAGTCCCTGCTCTCCTGTCCCTGCACTGCATCCTCCATGTCACTGCATCGTACCCTGCTTCCCTGTCCCAGCAGGACCTGGCTGCCACTGGGCAGGGCGCCGTGCCATCCCACCGCAGCAAATGTCCCAGCAGAGAGGGTTTTTCTTGCTGAAAAGCTGCTTAGCAGCTTATGGAAACAATAAAAGTAGTATTATCTTCAATGGTGAGGCAGATGGTTTGGATGATTGGTTTGACTTTTAAGCTGGATTTGAGCTACAGATATTCTGATTTTTAACAATTTTTGGCTGGTCAGACTCCGGTGGCGTAATCCCCAGGTTCTTGCTCCCCATAAACCCAGTCCTCTCTGCGCCAGGGGGCTGTGGGATGGAGACCTGCCCTGGAGGGCAAGCATGCAAAGACCTGTATGGGAGGGAGCACCCAGACACCCACCACCTGGGCTGGCAGCCACCCGACCCCACTGCCGCTGCCACAGCCACCGCGAGCCCTCCATGTGCTGGCTGTCACCGCTGCCACCGCGGCCTTGCCACCTCGACCTTGCGGGGACGATGCCCCTCTCTGCTCCCATCCAGCGTGGGCGGCAGCACTTTGCAAATCCATCGCTGGCAGGAGCCCAGGCCTGAGCTTCTCCCCCCCACATTGTCTTTTTCAAAGGGATTTATTTAGTCTTTCTCCTAATTATCAGGAGCTGCGGACTTCCCCCTACCATCTGAGCGCTGTTACCAGCCCGCAGCGCTCCTCCTGCCGACACCGAGCGCCTGTTCTTGCCGTCGCCCCCACACCCGGCGTCATTATGGCGCTGCCGTATGGAGCACTCAGCGGACGACGTCTCGTTCTCTGGGGCATGGCTAGGGACCTTCTCCATCCCTCCTGCAGTGGGGACCCTCGGCCATCCAGGGCCTCCCCCAGGGGCACGGGGATCTGCCTTGCTCCAGGGCTTGCAAGCAGCCTCTGAGGCTTTTTGGGGTTGCCCCTGCACCCGTGTGTTTGGCCTGACACGAGGCAAAGAAGGGGTTTGGGGATGAAACCCAGGGTCAGCCCCACTGGGGTTGGGGAAGGCTCCTCCGGAGGGCAGCTCCAGCCAAATGAAAGTCATCCCGGGGGGGTTCATGGTTAACCCCGTTGCTGAGGGACGTACATCACCCACCCATGCACAGAGCAGGGCCTCGAGTTATTAATTACCTGTCCCAAACCCTCCCGGCTGCCCCACCTGAGAAAAGCCATCACACCCAGCACATCCTTTCTGTTAGAATCATTTTTATTTAGCAAATCTCCAGAGCATTAAAATAAAACTCCCATAAAACAAGGGTCATCTTCATGTTTACATTGAATTTGTAAACTGGGCAAGAGAGGAAGACTTCTACAGAGGTCAAAGATCACCCAAATTATCCCTTTAAGAGAAATAAGCATCACTTTTCTGATCCGATCGTGAGCTTTGGTGCTGGCAGTCACCAGCCAAGCAGAGGGTATGAAAGGGAAGGAGGGAGGGAGTGATGGGGGTGAAGGATGCCGGAGGGGCTCTATGCAGTTCAATTCAGTCCTGCAACCAGGCAAAATCATTTCCCTGCTGCACCCAGGTCATGAAACACCAGGGAAAAAAAAGTTTTAAGGAACAGGGGTAGTTTGGCGTCTGTTCGCGAGCGGCAGCGCAGAGGCCGCAGGAGGGTGAGCCTGGAAAGGGTGAGCTGTGGCTGAGCGCCGGCGGTGCCCGCTGGGTACCAGGGAGGAGAAGGCAGCTGCTGGCAGTGGGATGCAAAGCTGTTTCTCCCCGACCACACACCGGGCAGCCGCGACGGCGAGCGGGGCCGTGCCTCTGCGGCTGCGATGGCTGCGAGCTCGGTGCCCGATCCCCAGCAGCCTTTCCCCTGCCAGTTCCCGCGGGGCCTGGCAAAGCACTGCCAGAGCTGCCAGGCTTATCTTTAGCTCTGTTCCCTCCCTCGCCCCCGCGCCCACCTCCTCGCCGTGCACCGCGTCCCCGGCCCCCACCAAAACACGCCGTTATATAAGCACTCGCAGCAACCATCTGGGGCTGAGTCAGCCACGAACCCAAACGGACAGCAAGCCCACGAGGCGGGGATGCCAGCCCCCGGATAACAGGCTTTTGGGGTCCCCTGCCCTCAAACACCGTCCCCGAGTGCCCGGCACCCCCATCCCAGCCCCGGCATGGATGCTGCAGCCCAGCGAGCTGGGACGCTGGAAGGGGACAGCCCTGGAAGGGGACACGCATCTTGCTTGGGGTCATCAGGCGGCGCTGGCAAAGGGGGGAAGGCTTAATTACACACTAATGAGGTATTGCCAAAATAAATGTGCCAACTGTAGGGGAAGAGGAGGGGAAGCATCAGCTGGCTGGGGAAGGGGTGTTGGTCTGCCAGCTCAGACACATCTCCTCTTCTCTCTCCATCCACAACCCTGATATCTCATCAGAAACCCTTCAGCACATCTCCCCTTAAAGCAGCACCCCCGTGCCCAGCTTGACTCCAGATTTGTTCATTTGGGGTATTTTTTTCCCCCAAACCTGGGGTCAGGATGGAGGTCTCCTTCGCCTCCTTTAAACCACCGTTTTTCTCTGATAGCAGCGTCGTGGCAAGCGTTTGCGACCTGAACTTTGCAATGTTGTGCTGATTCATGACGGCTCGTCACCGAAACTGCCTAAAACTGACAGAAAAGGGGACGCTGACTCATGTGTTTGCCTTCCCCAAGCGGGGAGAAATGTGAAAGGTGAACAAAGTACTTAACGGGTGATAATAACATTCAGCGCTGAAAAATTCAATCCGTTTTAATAAGCTGGCGTGTTATTACTAATAGAGGCCTTTTACAATTTTACAAAAGAATAGTATTTAAGATTTTTAACCTTGACAGTGACCTTTTAACAACAAGTGTAAGGAAACCCCTAATTTTGTCCCACTCACACTTATAAATCTGTGTTAAGGAGAAACTCCAGCCTCCGCCTTCCCTGTCTCCCCACAGGATGCTGGGGGACAGTTCCCCGGCAGCATCCCGTTATACAACAGGATGAAAACCGGCATGGGATGGGGTGGGATGTAGCACGAGGAGCCAGAGAGCCGGCCCCTCGGTGGGAGAGCTCTCGGCATTGCCTTTCAGGGCAGGCGGTGGGGGAGAAAGGAGTTGGAGAGGGTCCACCTTAATGCAAGATGAAAAAGCAAATTGCCAGCAGGAGAGCAGAGATGCTGCTCCGTTACTATGGTTACCCCCAGAGACAACCGAGCATCCCTGGGTATCACCCTGCGGTACCCGAGCTGCTCCCGGACGCCTGGGATGGCACTGGGGCAATTCGGGTGGGCAGGGGAACAAATCTGGAGGGGAGGGAGGATGCATCCAGGCTGGGTGTAGGAACAGCATCTCCAGTGAGGCCGGGCAGAGTCCCTGCCTCCACGCTTCTGAAATGTGGTGCATCGCCTTAGCTCAGCTGGGGAGGATTTGTTAGGAGTCAGACCGATGCGGTGCCTTCCCTGTGTGGCACCATGTTTTTGGCCGGTGAGACACAGCAAGCCAGCACACGCAGCCCGGACGGGCAGCACAGCGCGCAAACCCATGCCGGCTCCATCCTGGTGGGAATCCAGAGCTAACGGAGGCTCACAGTCCCCTCTGCCCGCTCTCTGCCCAGTCGGGAGGGCTCAGCGCACCCAGATTTTGGTGGTGGTGTGTTTGAGCCAAACCCATCCCAGCCGAGGAAAAGACACCCTGCTTTTGGGGAGGCCAGAAACCTCCGCAGGGCACAGAGAGATGCCCCGGTCCCCTGAAGCCAAAGGGAAAGAAGCAGGAGGGCAGTCAGCAAAGGCTGGTGTAATACTGAGCTTAGAGAAGGTTTTAGCATTTAAAGATGTCTTGAGTATTAGAAGTGAAGGTTGCCAGCTAAGAAACAGCCCCAACCTCAGCCCATCGGCTAGCATCCCAGCCTCAAACACCCTGGCTGTGCCTGTGAGGCGTAAGCAAGGTCCTTCCCTGCAGAGGCAGCTGCTGCCTTCCCATCCCCGCTGCTCCCGGCTGCCACTACCACCCCTTAATTTAGCTCTAACCCCGAAGATGAGGATGGTCGGAGTGGAAGTAAAGCAAGGACCGAACGTCCTGGTAGCACAATTCCCGTGGTGCCAGCGTCAGCTTGGCTCCACAGGGATTTCTGCTACGAGCAGCCACCGAGGGAGGAATTCTGGAGGCAGTGGAAATCGTCCCTGGGGAGCTGCTGGCTCCTGAATCATTAAATGCTTCCACAAATGAAGCGATGGGTTTTGTAGTGCAAACTGCTGCACGACGAGTCATTGCTGCATGGCAAAGCAAACCCTGAGAGCAGAGGCACAAGAGCTTTGGGAAGCTGCTGCACAGGCCAGTGCTTGTCCCCAGGAGAGATGCTGGCAGGGCCCTGCAAGAGCATCCCCTGCGCCCTCCCTGGCGTTTTCCTTTCCAAGATCCAGCCCATGTTTTGGAGAAGAGCAGGAAGGTTTTCCCATCTCACCTCCTTCCTGCCTGTAACAGGCCATTACCTTCCCCAATAACCCCCGCTCCTCTCCTCAGCAAGAGAAAAGCTTCCAGAAAAGCATCTGGTCCAGATTTAAAGGCATTAAGAGACAGAGATTGGTAGCTTGTTCTAATAGCTAATCATTATTAAAAGATAGCTCCTTATTTCCAAGATAGATTTGCCTGGCTTCAGCTTCCAGGAAGAGGTGGTTATTATGCCTTTCCCTGGTAGATTAAGTTACCTCTTTGTACCAACCTATTCTCCCTGTGACAAATGTTGTAATCAAGTCACCTCTCAGTCTCCCCCTTTGATAAATTAAACGGGCTGCGCTCTTAAATCATGCTTAGCCCCAGCCCTATCTTTGGTGATTAGAGTGAGTGGCTGGCAGTGATTTTTATTTTAATGAGTAAAAAACTCCCCTATGGGGGAAGGGATGGAGCCGATGGGACCCAAGTGACCATCAGCGGTGGGTAGAAGCTATCGGTCACCAGTTGTCCGGCCGGGTTTCAGACCCGTGAGCAGCCTGAGAAATGATGATGACTAATTTTTCCAGGTTATCTTGGTACATGAGCCCCATTTCCTGCAGCAGCCAGGTGCAAAAGCCAGGAGGAAAATCCAGGATAGTAAATCCAGGGGCTTTATATCCACTAGACCAATAAACTCTCCGTAAATAGTGTCGCATACACTTGCTCTGCTTTCCTTCAGCCGTGACGCACCATTAAAGACATTTAAACTGTTACTTGGCCGTGGCGCCGTGTCCCCTGAGGTCCCTGGAGGAGGTAATGCCGAAGGAAAAAGATCCTCGTGGAGCCCAAGGGCGACCAAGGTCGCTCTGGGAAGATTTGTTGGGTCAGTCTTGGATGACTGGGCTCTTTCCGCTGGGGCTCCAGACACATTTTCCCATCTCCGGGCTCCCCGCATGGCTGAGCCGCTGCGATCTGGTCCCCTGGCGAAAGCCCAGCAGGGCAGTGCAGCAGAGCAAACGGTACCCACGTGCGGGGCTGCGTGGGGAGGGTGGGATCCTGCAGCCCCCCCCCATCCTGCCGAGCATCCCTGCAGCCCCTTCCCCTGCGGAGAGGAAAAATTATCCTCTCCTGCAAGATAAAGATGGAAAATTCACATTTGGGGTTTCTGCTCCTACCTGGGAGCAGCAGGACAGATATTTGCTAAAGGCTCCTAAGAACCATCTGTATTTGTCCCGCTGGCCCCCGGTCTTGCTCAAAGTTTGCTGCACATATATATTAGATGACAACTGACAGCCTCGAAACCACATTTGAAGTTTGCTACAGGCAGACACTTCCCTGTGATCTTTAAAATATACAGCATGACGCGAGATATTTTAAATAGATCAAAATACATTTATTACATATTTATATTATTTCCTCTAGTCTATTTATATCTTTTGGAGACTCTTATATATAATATATATAATATATTTAAAATAACATAAAATCGGCCAGTTTTGTCATCTGAAATACATTTTACAAATATATATATACATTGTCACATATATGTCAAATATATGTGCAATGAGACAGAGAAACACCAGAGGTGGAAAAGGTACAGATACTTCCATTGCATCCATCAGCTTCTCTATCGTCGCATGTCACCATCGCCCCAGCGAACGGACTCGGCATTTTACCCCTGGGAAACCAGTGCTCCCAGTTGCCAACCTGCCCGTGTGAACTGGTGCCGGGTCTGGGTCCCCAAACCGCCTGGGGCCAAGCCTGGGGAAGCACCGGCGTGTGTTTTGGAGAGGGGGGGATGGAGGAAAGATGGTGCCCCCGGAGGGGGCAGCGGGACAGATGTGCACAGCTGGCAGGCTCCGGGGCTCAACGAGGTGATGGGTGGCATCGGGTCAGGCACCATCCCACGTCCCCTCCCCGCCCATAACGTGGCCGGATCCTGCCCTGCAGCAACCCCCCCGTGGCAGCATCCCTGAATTAGGGGGGTGGGAGAGCAGGATCCCGCCGGAGCGCCGGACCCGGCTGCCACACACTCATTTTGGCGTGCAAGAAATGGTGATGGGGAGCACAGGGGACTCTTTTGGTTGTCAGCATGAGAGGAAAGGAAAGCGCAGGAGGGTTTAAAAATAAACCTATTTGTTCTGCCTTATTAAAGATAGAAAAGGTGGCTCTGAATTCATCTCCTACAAAAGGTTTGAAGGTCAAGCAGGCACCGAATCGCAAAAGGTTAAGCGCTAAGTGATTGTCCCAGCCCTAAAAGACTAAGTGCACTAAATTCGGTTATGAGAAGCTAAGGCTCGTCCCGACGGCTCCCGGCCCCGGGGACCCAGCGCCCGGCCAAGCGGGGACGCCGCGCGTCGTTCAGGGCAGAGGATGCTCTTTCCAGCCGGTGGTTTTGGGGCACAGGGATGCGGCCGCTTTCTGCTCCCACTGGAGCATCTTTTTGGGGTGAAGCCAAGTGGGAGCAGCAGCGGGTCCGGCCCCCGGTCCCCGGCCAGGGCAGCTGCTGCTGCCGGAGGCTGCCCTGAGCCCCGGCCGAGGGCAATCCCTACGAGATGCTGGCCAAGAGGATTAGCAGCTCTTTCCTTTCTCGGACTCCCGCCATCCTCCAAGGATCAAGTGTGACGCCAGAGTTAACTCCATGGATGGAGCGGCCTCAGCTCGGAGGAAATGGCCGGCAGCTGTTTTGGGGAGGGATAGGATCCCACTCCATCCCTGCTGTGACCAGCACCAAAACCCACACCCTGAGAGCATCCCTGTGCCTTTACAGCCCCTCCAGGGAACCCGAGCACTGAACAAACACCACTTTTTGGCTTTTTTCACTGTTTTTTCTTCATCCCCCCCTTTCTTTGACAATTCATGTGATTAAAACTACCCCTGGGCAGCCTTCCCAATGCTCTCTGATGGTAGGAAAAAAGACCAGTAGCTCAGAGCTCTCACAGGTAGGCAAAAATAATGTTTATACACTATGTACCGGCATGGTCCATAGCCAGAACGAGGACTATACAGTATATATATGACGCCTCGCCAGAGCTAGATCCTCACTAGCAGGGTTCGGGGGAAGGGGTGCGTGAACGAGGGCCGGGGAGGGTCTGAACCCCCCCTCGCCATGCTGGCCAAGGGTGCTCCCCAGCCCAGTTCACATCCTCCTACGCAGCAATTTAAAAATACATCTGTATATATTATTCTATTCTCCCAGGTAACACTGTACAATCATAGAAGTTTCTTTAAAAGCAATAATTTACTTAAAGACATCTCTATTTCTCTTTCATTTTTATACAAATATTTACTGTGATATATATATTTATAAAGAAATTAACCCTCTGAGAACCCTACAGCAGCAAGATGTGCACCTTTTTTTAATAATTATTATTTATTCAAAAGAACCTAAAACCACTTAAAAGCATTTTTTTTAAAAAAATAAATAAGTAGTGCTCACACAAAATCTCTCTGTCCCCAGCTCCACCCTTCCCACCCCGCAGATGCTATGGGGCAAAAAGCAAGTGGCAAAACCACCCCCCCGGGAGCAAAGGGACCGGCGATGGGATGGCATCCGCGTTCACTGCCTTAGAAACACAAATGTCGTGGCCGGAGCTCCATGGCACGTCCCTACGTGTCCCTGCTTTCGGGGACAGCCCGTTTGGGGTACCCGGTACCAAAATGGCCAGCTCCCTCCCGGTGCTGCCCCCGGGGATGTTTTCTCCCTGTGGCTGGTTTTTAGGGGAAGCCAAAAATAGAGCAGTCCCTTGGTGGGCAGCAGGGGGTTGTGGTGATGGACACTGGTGGGAACAGGGTGGGGAGAAAACTGCGGGGACAAAGTCCTGGTCCCCGTCCCGCAGCCGGCCGGTGAGACGCGATGCTCGGGGGCACAGGGCTGCAGGGGGGCACTGGGGCAGCCACTCCCCAGAGCCCTTTGCAAGAAGGAGATGGGGATAGGGACACAGGAGAAACCCTGCCTCTGCCACTGATGTTTGGACATGCCGCAGCGAGTTGTAACCCTGGGACACGGCTTCCCTGACGTGAGCAGGGGGGAGAAAAGCACCGGGAGCCCGGCACAGCCAAAACACTGCTGGGGACCCCGCTCTCGGCCCCTTCTCCCCAAGGCTAGGTGTTGCCAGGGCTCCACACCCAGGATGGGGTGCAGGATGCCTGTGGGTACCAAAGCCTTTCCCATGACCACAGGGAGCAGGGAGCCAGATTTCGGCTCCCAGAGCACCAATGAGCAGCACGGCCGGGATGAAGGGACCCGCAACCTGCATCTTCCCAGCCCCTTCCCTATGTGCAAAGGCGGGGAGAGGGCAGGAGCAAAGGCTTCCTGTGCATGGGGTAGTTTGTCTTGTGCTATAGCAAAAGCTAAACCAGCGTGCCATCAAGGCCAGCCTAAAACGCAGCAGATGGTGGGATGCGGGTGCTGCCACGGGGGCAGAGCAAAGGGGATGTTGCCCCAAGGGGAGGATGCAAGCAGGGAGCCGGGGAGGAGGGCTGGGGTGCGGGATGAGTTTGCATCTCTAAGGCACAATCCACCTTGAGGCTGGGACGCGGGGATGGGTTGAAGCGCAAGACAGGGTGGTTTCCTCGACTGGCATCTGTTGTTTTTGGAAAAGCATCTGCCTCTGAAGCAAGACTCTCCGGTGAACGGGGAATTCTTAAGTCCCACCCTGGCATGGAGATGGCTCCTGTGCTAGAAGAAGTGCAACTCAACAAGCTGACTTTCACATTGATTTCCACGTCTGAAATGATTTTTCAAGGGAGAGAATACCAAATTGGTTGGAAAAGTGGGAAAATGCCCAGATTTGAGAGTTTACCGCTCTCCTTTTTGTGCTTTTCACTATTTCATCCTAGTTACAGTGAGACTTATGAATTCCCCATCGGAGATGTTGGGGGAGACCCAACACTTCAGCAGCTGATGCCCCAGACCCAATTTCCACCCTGAAGATCAATATTTCCAGAAATTGGCTAATTACTGGGTTTATAGTGCTTCTTTCTATCACAGTCTGCCTTTTCCTTATTAGCTACTTTGCCAATAATTATGCTACTTGCTTTCACTGCCACGGACCTCCAGCCACTTACGTCTGTTTTCTGCCTGTGAAGCCGTGTCACTGGAAAAAAAACAAACCACCCCAAAATTGGATGCAGTCTTGACTTCAAGCTCTTGCATCTGTCCAGCAAGTCACCTCCTCAAAGGACCCCAGTGGCTTATTCATTCCCTTGTTGGTTTTTAAAAAATACTGAATCACTTCTTTCAGATTTAATATTATTATTATTATTATTGTTGTTATTATTATTTTGGTAAACAGTCTCCCAAACGGTACGGTGAAAAAATTAAAAACCCTCTCGCCTCCCTCCCCCCTTTTTTCCCCAAATTAAAAAGAAGTAGGTTAATGTTGCATGTTATTTCAAGTGTTGTTCTTGTGCAACTGAATCAGACCACCTGCCGGAAGGAGCAATTTTTTTTGTTGTTGCTGCTCAGTTACAAAATAAAAGGAAAAGAACGAAAGAGAGAGAGAAAGATTTGTTTCCTGATATTTCCTCTTTTTGGATCTCGCAGTGCTCGGCTCCAAGAAAACACTGGCATTTTCCCCGTGGGGAGAGCAAAGCCCCACGGGGCCGCGTGGGGCGAGCGCCCGCCCGCGCCCCACGGACCTTCCTCTCTCTGTCTGTCCATCCGTCTGTCCATCCCCCCAGAGCCATCAGCCCCGCCGTGGGCGCCGGGCACGGGAGACGCGCCGTGGCCTGCCGCCATCCCCTCCTGCAGACCGCTCAGTGGTTATTGCAATGAAACTGAAAACTATGAATGATACTAATTTCTCAAGCATTCCTATGGCACTTGCATTGTTCTGCATAATTTGAGCGGGTTGTAGGGGAAGAGATTAGAGGAGGAAAAAAATACCCTCGGAAAAGTCAATGGAAGGACCAAGAGTCATATTTCCGACTCCCTTCTGTACGACCGCTGATCCAACGCTATTGTAGCTTGAAGCCTATCGAACTCGTGCCTGTTGTCTGGGCTCAGGTCCTCCAAACCCCGGCTGTCATCATCTTCCTCTTCCTCATCACGGCTCATGAAGGCCAGCTCATTCTCATAGCAGAAGGAGTTGGTGCTGGGCAGCAAGAATTTGTTTTCCACCAAGTCCTTGGCGCTGCAACGGGGGGTGGATGGAACCTCATAGGTTTTGTGGAAGTGGGAATAGTCTACTTTGTACTGGTTTTTCTCCTCGAACAAGACAGGCTCGAAGCGGTGGCCCCAGAGGATCTCACTGGCCAGGTAGGAGCTCCGAGCTTGTGTCGTCATAGCGGTGGCTTCTACCATGCCTTCCAGGATGACCACAATCTCAAAGTCATCTGTCTCCAAGTCCTGGCGGCTGATCCCAAACAAGGGGCTGTCTTCGTTGATCTCATGGAGAATGGTGATGGGGGACACCAAGAAGATACGGTCCAAGCCTTTATCAAACCCCACGTCGATGTCTATTTGGTCGAGCGGTATGTACTCCCCTTCTTCTGTGATCCTGGGCTTAATTAGCTGAGCTCGCACGTGGGCTTCTACTATGTGGCTTTTCCGGAGGTTCCCAACTCTCCACATCAGGCAGAGTTTTCCATCTCTCATTGCCACTACTGCATTATGGCTGAAAAGTAATGTCTGGGCCCGTTTTTTGGGCCTGGCCATCTTTGCCATTATTGCACCAATCATGAAAGAGTCAATTATACACCCCACGATGGACTGAACCACCACCATGAAGACCGCAAGTGGGCACTCCTCTGTCACGCAGCGGAAGCCGTAACCAATAGTCGTTTGGGTCTCAATGGAGAACAGAAAAGCAGCCACAAAGCCATTGACCTGCAGAACGCAAGGCTTGAAGGTATCATCTCCACCTGGGTTTTCTAGGTCTCCGTGAATGAGTGCAATTAGCCAGAAAATCAGCCCAAATAATAACCAGGACACCAGAAATGCCAGGGAAAAGAGCAAGAGCATATACCTCCAGCGGATGTCAACGCACGTGGTGAACATGTCTGCAATGTACCTCTGTGGCTTGTCATCCATGTTGGTGAACTCCACGTTGCACTGACCGTTCTTCTTTACAAACCTGTTCCTGCATTTCCTCCTGGTGTGGATTTTCCCATTGCCAAAGCCGTTGATACCTGGCATGGTGGTCAACCTCAGCCCGTCTTCCTCGGAGGACACGATGCTGTAAGGGTTGACTCTGCCTGCAGTCATCCCTGAGTCAAGCCCACAGTGAAGGTGAAGGGTCTTGCGACTCCCAGCGTCCCCCTGGCCCACCCCTGCCCACCCCCCAAATTCTGTTGCAGTGGAAGAGAAGTCCCAAGCTTCCACGTCTTGGCTGCCACGTCACCACGTGGATCCCGTGAGAGGCTCTGCAATGAGAAAACAAAGACATGGCCATTACCTCTCACGGAAAAGGGTCCCAAGGGGGCGTTTGGCCATGGGTCTGATGGGGTGGGTGGCTGCATGTTGAGTGAGGACCTCCCCCAACTGCCCTTACTCTCCCTCCTATGCCAGGCTGTTCCCAAAAACTACACACAAGGAAGGAAGAAGGTCTTAGAGTTCGTTCTTTTGTACTACAAAGGGAGTGACCAAACCTTGCTGGGTCAATGTGGCATTTCTGGGAACTCCAGCACCAGCAGATGGAAAACCTTGGGTAGCACTGAAGTCTCTCCCCTTTGCTTTTCTCATGAGCTCTGCTGTCAGAGCAGGGTCAGGCTGCTGGAGAGGAAAGCAGAGAGGCCAAGCTGCTCTCCTTAGCACTGAGATATTAATAAAGGTATGCCTGAAAGCAGCTCCATCAGTTCACATTGCCTGTGCCAGATGGACCGCTGCCCAGCACATCGCAGCAGCAGTCGCCTGACCTCCTAAGCACCAGCTCTTCTGGGGTCAAGAGAAACCACAGAGAGATGTGGATTTAACCTCCCCAGCCTGGGGATGGGAGAGAACATGGCCAACATGCAGCCGGTTGGAGAAGGCCCAGGGAAGGCACTTGCTCAGGGCAGATGTCCTGAGGAGCAACTTTCCCAACACAACCATTGGGACATGGAGCCATCTACGGTCACAGATGGCTTTTGCTGGCCAAGACTTATGAAGGGACAACTGCCACGGGGGAACGGGGAACTGTTTTGGTCCCTTCTGGAGGGCTCAGCTGCAGCGTCAGGGACCTACACTCAGCTTTGCCTAGGAGGGAGGTGGGAGCAGCATGGACACGGCAAGGTGGCCCAAGTTGGGTGGGCTCTCCGGTGGATCTGCGATGGCATGTGGGGCTGCATCAGGCAGTGGCCAGGACTGTGGAGGAGCCATGTGGAATATCCCACGCACCCCAAAGAGATGGTACTGCAGGAGCGCTCCCCAAACCACCCCCTGCCACCGTTAGTCCTGTTCTTTAGCAACATGGGATGTGTCACTGGGGCTGAAACCACCTTGCTGGCAACGAGACCTGCATGGGGCAGCAATGTGGTTGGGGAGTGGGTGCAGAGCCCCCCGTGACACCCCATCCCCCCAGCGCAGAGGTGCCCGGCTCATGCCTAGAGGCGCAGGCGAACCCGCCGGGCTGTACGTGCTGTGTTGGATCCGCTGGCCCGATCGATGCGGTCGATTCCTGCAATCAGCTCGAGCCCCCGGGGACACACTGGGACAAGCACACCTTTTCCATTACACAGTGGCCAGGGCTGGGAAGCATTGCCAGGCACAGCCTGCCTGGGGCTGCATCCGCTCGGCTAGCAACGATACGCTGGATTGCCTTTTACAGAAATTCACCCCAAATCCAGCCTGGGACTCGGTGATGCCCACAGAATCCCAGCACCACAAGCAGGAGCACTCCCAAACTCCAAACCTCGCAGGTGCTGGAAACAGGGCCACGCATGGCATCACCTTATACACCAAATAACGTATTTCCAGCTGCTGCAACCCAGGCACAACCATTTTTTATCCCAAAAAGCTGATTTTTTAAGCACCACGGTTATTTGTTGGTGTGTCGGCGGACCAAGCAATTGCTTGCACCCGGCTGGGGCAGTCGGCACTAGATTCTCTCCCTCCTTGGAGCCACGGGGCACAAATAGGCACAAACAGTTACTATTTACAACCTCATAGTCACTGGAAGTCAAATGGGACCAAAGCGGCTTTGCAGAGCTGACGTGCCAGGCTGGCTGCAGGCTCACACTGCCAAACTCCAGCCTGGTCACCCATCCCGAGCCTTCTTCCTGACCACGCTGGCTACATTCATTAAGGCTTTGTCTCCTCTTTTTTTTTAATGAAAGCTGAGCACTTGAAGCCAGAAAAGGCTGCTTCTCCATCACCCCTCCAGCTCGCCCCAGGGGAATATGCCGAATGCTTTTGCCACAGGATGAATTTACTGTTGGGTTGGTTGTTGTTTTTTTTTTTTTAATTAATTCTAGATGCATTTGAGAAGTGAACAAAATGCAATGAGCTCCCAGTGACCTGCGAGAGGATTAGCTGGGGTCTGGATTAACTGTGCTGGGAGGGGAGACGTGCCCGGGTGACTGTGGAGGCAGCAGCGCTGCCCTCACCCGGGGGGTGACGCTCCCGGGGACCCTCAGGCTCCCCAGTCACCACCACCACTCCCCTCCGCCTTCCCCCCTTTCCCCCTTCCCTCCTTTCTTTTCTTTTCTTTTCTTTTCTTTTCTTTTCTTTTCTTTTCTTTTCTTTTCTTTTCTTTTCTTTTCTTTTCTTTTCTTTTCTCTTTCCTTCCTTTCTTCTTATTTTTTATTTCTCTTTCTTTCTTTCCTTTTCTTTCTTTCTTTCTTTCTTTCTTTCTTTCTTTCTTTCTACCTTTCTTCCTTTCTTTATTTTAATTTTCTTTTTCTCTCTTCTTCTCTTCCTCCCTTCCTTTCTTAATTTCTTTTTCTTTCTTTCTTTCTTTCTACCTTTCTTCCTTTCTTTCTTTCTCACTTTCTCACCTTCTCTTCCTCTTTCCCTTATTTTTTCTTTCTCTCTCCTTCCTTCCTTCCTTCCTTCCTTTCCTCCCCCTCCTCCCATGTTTCACCCTGTACGAACACCCCAGACACTGGGGAACCCACTGCTGTGGGGGGATGCCAGGACAGACCCGGGGGGCTGACGCTGCTTTGGGGACAGGGCAGCTCTCGTGACACGTCCCACGTGGGACCCCACGTACACCGGGGCCATGGGACCGAGTTCTCCCCAAAGCACCAAAGCTCTTGGGGGGACAACCCCCCCCAGCCCCAGGCCGGCAGCGGCAGCATGGGGAGACGGCAGCTAAATAAAGGCGAGCAAAGTGGATCTGTCGGAGCAGGCGGCCGCCTGCGGCTCGTACTTTATTTAGCACAGTTTTTTTTGGAAATACGCTTTCTCGAGTTTGCTGAAAGCTGAATTTCTGGTTTGGTTTTAATTTGAAGGCTGGAGCCCCACGCTGCTGCTGCGGGAGGCTCGGGCTGGGAGAGGGCTCGTGTGAACGCGTGGAAAGCCAGGGCTGGACAGGCTCTGCCGCCGGCGCCGGCTGGGGACCGTCGCCCCATCGTCACCCTGCATTTCCTTGGGTCGTGAGTGTCATCCTCCAGCATCACCCCGGCATCTCCTCGCAACCAGAGCTGCCCCGCGCTGCTGGCAGAGGAGTTACGGGAGGTTACATCCGCCTTGCCACCCCTTCCCAGGAGTTTCTCACCCCTGACCGTCACAGTTTTACCCCCTGGGAACAAACCCAAAACTTCCCCTAATATCCAGAGCCCCTTGATCCCATTGCCAGCCCCAGCTCTGGTGCAGACAAACACGGCAGGACCGGGACTGTCCCCTGCCGCTTGTGCCACGCGTCTTATGCAGCACTAATAGCGTTAACACGTAGGAAACAAAACAGATCCATAATATTAATAGCGGGAAGGAACGGCCCACAGCTCCCCGCGGGCGCTGAACGCAGCGACGCCTTGGACTACCCCAGCTAATGAGCTGACATTAGAGGCAACGAGTCCTGCCACTAAACTGCAGCAACCAAACTCCCACCGCGAAGTGGTTTCCCGCAGAGAATCCAAGTGTCTCCAGCAATCTGCCAATTGCACTGCTAATTTTATTTTATTTTTTTTAAAAGGGAGTTAAATGTTACAACAATATTCTGAACAGTCAGCATGCCAGGAAAATGTGTCGAGTGCTGGGGAGGTCATTAGTTAAAGCCAGCTGAATATGTCGATGCAATTTATCATCACACCTTTCCCTGTACGTCTGGAGGGGATGTGTTTTGGGGCTGGGGAGGCAGGAACCAGGCTGCTGTCCCCATCCTGCATCCTCCCAGCATGGATTTTTTTCTCGGCTTATGAAGGTGTATGGGGAACCAGGCTGTGTTTGAGTGGGATCAGCCCAGTTGTGGACTCGGAGGAGCCAAGCCGGGGCACGCAGGTCCCCTGGCAGGATTGGTGACTGTCCGAGAGGGGATGGCATGAGGAGGTCATGCTCGGTGCTGCTGCCTGCCCTGTGTCGGGAGATAACGCTGCTATCTCCCGCAGCGATGCCCTTCATGCCCCAGCAGCGGGACGGCAATGTCAGTGGAGAGGAGGGAGCTCTGCTCCCAGAGTGGGGCTGCAGCCGTGCCGGCACAGGCAAGGGTGCCCACTCCTGCTTCCTCCATCCCAACCGAGCGTCCCGGCACTGAGCACCCACAAAATGGGGGGGCAGCGGAGCTGGGGGCTCTGCCAGCTGAGATGCAAAGCAGGGAGCCCATGGCCAGCCTCCAGCCAAGCACATCCCCACCATGCTGGGGCAGCGCTGCTGCCTGAATAACTCCCTCCTCCGACACCCCATCTTTGGGCGCTTCCAATAAATTAAGGGTCAACACGGGGCTGGCCAGACCCTGATGAATCTGGAGGATAAATGAACCCCTGTTTCCCCTCCGCTGCCAGGGAGGACAGGCAAGAGGCTCCCACCACAGTGCATTCCTAATGAGAAAATACTGCTCTGTTTTGGCAGGAACACGGGTAGAAAACAGCTGCGGGCATGCACCCCTCCACCGGACCCCCACAGACTCCCCTAGTGCCAGCGAGCAGCCGAGACATCGCTGTCTGCAAGCCTTGACGGCGCACACAGGAGGGAAACTGAGGCACGGAGGCAAGGGAGGCCCTTGGTGGGGAGACCGAAGGTGATGGGGGTGCCTGGAGAGGTGCTGGTTCATCCCCGTCCCCCTGAGCCGCGCGCGGGTGCCACTGTGGGCATGGGAGGAGAAAAGGGGACACATGCAGTACTCAGCACTTCTGGGGCCAGGTGGCTTGTGTTTAAGCACCCTAGAAGTCCTGCTAAATGCATCCTGGATCAGAGAAGATCCTGGGAAAGATCTCTTCGGAGGCTGCACTGAGCAGCATCGCAGGTCCCCAGCTCCGTCGCATAACAGGGCGACTGAGAACCCCAGTCCGGCTGCCTCCGTGTCTGTTCCAGCCCTAGTACCCAGCACTGCTCCAGCACCCGCACGCTGCAGTCGTGGGACCCCAAGGCTGTGCGTCTGTCCCCATTGCCCCCCCACCGCTCCTGGGTGATGGGAGCCCTGGCTGCAGCACGAGGTGGGCAGGGAAGCACCACATCACCCACTGTCCCCCCAAACCACAGTCAGCCCTGCCGCCCCACCAAGTCCTGAAATCCCATCTTGCTTGCTTGCCTGGGAAATGCCGGCTGTTTGTCTGTCTGCTCACATCCATACAGCCGTACGGCAGGACATGGCTGGATGTGAGGATGAGGGTAAGGGGGGGCCAAAGGCCTAGGAAGGGGCAATCCACAGCGGGGGCTCCCAAAGGATGCCCCAAAACTCCAGGGGATGCAGCCAGACTGCCCTGCCCGTGTGACACCCTTACCCAAAGCTCCGGGGTACCTGCAGCCCCTTCCCCGCACCCCTTCCCTGCAGCCCCCCCCGCAGCCAAGCCCCAGCTGCCCCGGCTCAGAGGACGGGTGTTAATACCCCAACAAATATCCCCAGGAAGGGGCAGAGCCCTGGCCCCCTGCCCCAGGTCGGGGGGTCCGGCTAGACCCTGGGAAGAGGGGGTCAGCCCTTACCTGGTGTGCGCCCAGGGGGGTCTCCCCAGCGCTCCCCAGCCATGGCTGCGGGGTGCAGGGTGCCCCGTGGCCCTGCTGCAGCCCAGGCAAGAGATAGAGAGTTTTAATTGAATTTCTAGATTATCCTGGGGGAGAAGTTGTAATCTCCTTAAATCCAACCTCTGGTCGAGTCCTGTAACCTACTGTCCTGTGCTGGGGAAGGGATTTAGCAAGGGGGAGGGGAGGTTTCCCAGCCTGCTGATGCTCCGGACCCTGCACCCCACAGGATTTGTCCTGCAGGACGTCAGAGATCTGCTCCTGGCAGCCCTGCGGCCCCGGGGATTTAAGACTGCAGTGATGATGCCCTGTTCCCTCTCCCCACGTCCTGCCACAGTGACTGGGGGTGTCCCAGGAGCCTCCCAGAGCCAGTGGGGCTGGGGCGCCAGTGACGGAGATGTCTGGTGCTGGGTGGATGAAGGGAGCTGGCTGTGGGGTCAGTGGGGTGTTTGGAGGGTGAAGATGAGCCCCCCTGGGTGGGACTCATGGCTAGGAGGTGCCTGGGGCTTTGAACTGAAATATCACCTGGCCTGGCTGTGCCCGGGGTGCCGGTGGGATGTGCGAGTCCCCTTCCCCGCCTGGGCTGCGGTGGGCGTCTCCCTCCCGAAAAGCCCCATCCCCGGACCACGTGGGCCAGAGGGTGTTTTCGGATGGGTGACCTTGGGGTGTCTCTGCACCCGCCCCGTGCGCTCTCCTCCATCACATGGCCCTGGTCCCTCCCGCATGCTCCCAAATCTGGATACGTGCTGGTCTCCAGCCCGAGCCCCAAACCATCCCAGGGACAAACGCCAGCGATGGGGCTGCAGGCAGATGATGGCAGAGCTAAAATCATCCAGCCGTGCTCCTGCCTGCACTGGACTCCACTGCGCCATTGCTGGGGCCTCTGCAGAGACTCGGGTTTCCATTGGGAATGGTGGGTTCCCACCCGGCACGTGCCACAGAGGCTCAGGGAGAAGGCAGCAACCCTGTCCCAGCGCAGGGGGATCACCCAGCTGCTAAAAAGCACCGTGGGAATTAGAGGGGAAAGCGGGACTGAAAGGTCAAATGTCCCCAAGCAGGTTTTATCGCCAAGATGAGCCAAGGGCTGCAGCACCAAGGGGTTCCCATGCCGCACGTAGCACCAGGGCAGTGCTCGGCAGCATTCCTGGGGTATCACAGGCATGAATTACTCTAAGAGCCCTCTGATGGAGCAATTGCTGCCTACGCCTTAGGGTTAGAGGCAGAAGGTGATGGATCTGGACCCCGTTCAGCCCCAGCTTGCCCGCGGCAGGACTAATCCTGCACATTCCGCTTGCCCAGCTCCCATCAAGGTCTCTTTCCCAAACTCCATTACTCCCAAGGCGGGTTTTCCCACGGAGCTGCGCTCTCACCCAATGCAAACCCTCTCCAGGAGCCGTGTCTCCCGCTCGAGGGAAATTGCGTGTGTGGGCAGAGCCCGCGCCCGGGAAATGTTTATCCTGAAGGCGCGGCGTGCGGCAGGTTGGGAGCGATGGGGCTGCCAGCCAGAGCCAATGGAGCCGTGAGCCGCGGGGAGAGAGACGCGGTGGCGTTTCGGCTGGGAATCAGCACGGAGAGGAGCGGGATGAGCATGAGAGAGAGGTCGGGATGCACAGGTCCCTCCAGCAAGGGCAGATGGAATGTAAGCAAGGCTGAGCCATCAACTGCTCATCAGTATCCTCCACTCTTTTGGGGGCTTTAAACCCATGGTTATTCCTGCTCTATCCAAGCATTAGCAATTGCTCAGCTCTTGGTGAGAAATACAACCCATGTCCTGCTATCTCAGGCAATTTTCCTGGCTCCTTGGTTGTGCTGCGGTAAAGTTGCCATTTCCATGCCAGAAGCGGCTGCGTTTCCAGCACCCTTCAGCATTGCTGTGGGTTAAGGTGTTCGCAGAGCCCTAAACTTGACTTTTAAGCCCAGGAGGAAGGAGGTAGGGAGGAAGGACATGCCATGCTCGGGCAGAGACGCCCTCCTGGCCCTACTTACCCACGATCGCTGCGAGAGCCACAGATGCTGAGCCCGATGCTGGTGGCCGAGTGAGCGAGTGGCGGAGACTTTGCCGGGCAGCACGCCGCCGTCCTGGTTAATTGCTCCTGAGCTCAGATTACAGCCTCTCCTCTTCCCTACATGTACAGGAGCTGGCATCTCGGCTGCAGCCATGGGGAGCCACCGCCAGCAAGGGCAACATCCACCTTCAGTGGTATTTCTAAGGGCTAGGGAGCAAAACTGCAGTTGTGGTAGTGTAGGAAGACCGAGATGCCTTAGTGGTCTCAGGGGACTGGAAGAGAAGCAGCTCGAAGGGGGTTTCAGAGATTTTGGGGATGCAAAGGACCACCCAGAAGGATGCAACAAATTCAGAGCTGAGGGATCACACACTAGACTGGGGCAAGGCAGTCAGTGGTCCAAGGCAAGACCTTGGTTCTTTGATCTTGCCATTTAATGATGGCCATGACCCAAAACCCACCTTCAAGCATTTCCCAAGGGAAGAAGAAAAATCCCCCTCCTTTTCTGTTGGGGGCGACAAACCCCCTGGCACACACGTGATGCTGCCCAGCATCTTCAAGACTAAAGAGGCCTTTGCACTGCATTGTTGCTACTAGTTTTCCTCCAGCTCATGGCTCTGTACACACCAGTACAAGAGTTTCAGTGTCTTTTAAATCCTCTGAGGGCTCCCTTTAACCTTCTTGTTCCTTGGGTTGGGCCTGGTTGGAGGACATCTCCTTCCCGGGGGTACCAGGTTTCTGGCCCTGGGTTTCTGCCCTTTCCCCCTCTGCCCCAATGTCACCACGGAGCTGGACACCCCCAGCTTGCAGACACGACCCCAAACCCAAGTAGCTGCAGGGGCAGCAAAGGCAGGGGAGGGTGTTTTGGGGATCGTCTTTATCTGCTCCAGTGAAGGTTTAGCACAGGCGTTGTGTAACGCCGGGGGGGNNNCCCGGGGGGGGGGGGGGGGGGCTCGCTGCTCCCCATCCCCTCTTGCCATCAGGGATCAGCAGCTCAATTAATCTTCCCTCATTCCCTGCCCACGGGTACCAGCCCCGGGTGCCCTCTCAGCTGGCCCCGGCAGCAAGAAGTCAAATCTCTGTCCGACATCAGCATCCACCATCCCACCGCCACCACCCAGGGCACCCACCTCGTTTGGGAAGCCCTGCTCAAATGGGGGTGGCCATGAAGGTACCTGCCAGGCAGATGTGGAAGTCCCTAAAATAACTCCCTTCTCATTATTTCTGTGCCCCAGCCCCAGGCGCTGTCGTGCATCGCTTCGTTAAGGGGCCCGGCAGCTGCATACCCTGCGGGCAGAGACCTGGCCATTTAAAAGCTTGTTTTTAAACCAGCGAGGTTCGGCGCACGCCTGGTTGCGTGGGCTTCTCTGCTGCTTTGCAAGCCTAGGTCACTGATGGGTGGCTCACTCGGGCACACACCGCAGGATCGCAAAAGCAATAAAGGAGAAGCCAGGAATTCCTTTTTTTTTTTTTCATTGGCCAGCCCTAAAAACCCAAACCCCTACCTGTGTTCCTGGGCAACCCTACAATAAACAAGGTGAGCGCAAAGCCTGGTGTTGGTGAGCCTGGGCACCTCTGTGCGCGCAGGTTGACGGGTTGACAAGGAGCAGGGCACCGTTTCTCCAGCAAGCAAAACCAAAACACCAGCAAGGGAAGATTTCGGGGGACAAAGGCGGTGGCATGTTGCTGCCAGCCACTACAGCCAACCTAACGCCCAGGGTCCCGGTCCTGCCCGCCAGCATCCCTTGGGGGTGTAAAGCCAGACGTCACGCAGCATCCCAGCAGTGCCGGGTGGCTGCGGTGGCACCAGGCGGGCACAGAGCAAAGGTGCCCTGCGGCTGGGGCAGCGGCCAGGTCTGGTGGCATTGGCGAGGGCGGGACGTGGTGACATGCCCCCGGTGAAGAGCCGCACGGAGAGTTACACAACGCCGCCCCGGCCGCCCTTGGCTGCGTGCGCCGTGCGCTCTCTTATCGACACGGCCCCGGCCGCCCTCCAACATCCCTGCAGGGAGATAACTTTGCAAGTGGCATAAATGCAAGCGCACGTGAGTGGGGGGGCTCTGCTCCAGCCCCCCCAGCCCTGGACCTCCCACAGCGGTCGCCAGCGATGCTCAGGACTCACCAGCGTGCCACTGTCCCCTGGCTCGGCCGTGCCTATGGCGAGCGGGTCGGGAGGGCTGTGAGGGTGCTGTGCGGAGTAGGGGGACCAGGGTGAGCACCCACCACCAGCACCCTGCCAAGCTAGCACAGCGGTTAAAGCACTGCGTGGGCCCGACCCAGGGATTTTTAGGTGAAGGACCAGCCAGAAGGATGCAACAAGCTAAAACCTGGGGGATGCGACACCAGATTACCCGGTGGTTTCACCAGAAACCCGGGGGATATGTCACCGACACAAGGCAGTCGGTGGCCGCAGGCAGGACCTTGGCTTTTTAAACTTGCCATTTAATGATGGCCATGACCCAAAAAGCACCTTCAAGCCTTTTCCAGGGGAGGAAGAAAGATCGCCTTCTTTTTCTGTTGGAGGTGAAAACAACTTGCTGATCACACCAGCACCAAGGAGCCCTCCCCTTAGCACAGCAGCAGGATGCAGCAGGGATGCTTTTGTCCATAGAGAGGGGGAAACTGAGGCACAGAGGCTGGATGGGCCAAAGCGTGGGGACTGGCTGCAGCCCATGTCATCACCTTCCCCCCAGCCTGGCCTGGCCTGAGTTCGAGGTATTTATAAAGCCGATAAGGGAGCAGAAAGAATTTTCCAAATGCCAAAGTTACATAACCTCTCCTTGCCCTCCACAAACATCATCTGTAATTATAGGCTTGGGGGCGGGGG
>VZTV01011176.1:71163-84428 GCA_013400875.1 Anhinga rufa
ACGGGGGTGGCGGGGGGAGAACTTCACCCGTGAGGCTGCCACTGCGAAACTTCCCCGTCTTATTTCTCCATTAGGGCTGCAATAGGTGGAAGTGATTGACTCACTATGAGACTGCTGTTTTTGCCTCTGACTTAGGATTAAGACGGAGCCGGAGGAGCGGAGGAGCTGTCGCGCCAGCTCTCTGGCAGGCAGATGCCGGAGCCGTCACTTACCTCTCACTGCATCCAGCCCCCCCGCCGGCCGTGGGGCTGCGGGTCCTGGAGAGTTAGCTGGCGAGGGACCCCAGATCCATTCGGGTTTCTCCCAGGACCGACGTTCGGCTGCTGCTTCTTAGGCACAGACCCAACCCCTCCATTCCAACCACAGGAAAAAAAAATATATCGTCTTCCAAAAGAAAAAAAAAATTAAAAAAGAGGGAGATTTTAAAAAAAACCCACTGTTTTTTCTTGGTTTGGTTTCCCCCAGCCACCCCTTGGAGAAAAAAAAAAATAGATAAATCCCAGCGACCAAGAGATCCAGACTCAGGTGAATTTAGCTTCAAACTCCCTCTGCGCTTTCAGAGCCTTCACCCTCAAATGGGCCCTGGAAGATGCTGGGGGACCCATCGTCGCCAAAGTGTCATCAAATATCCTTCGGGCTCAACTCCGCTCCTGCCCGGGGAGGGTGGACTTCTTCCCTGCTTGCTGCGTGCTGTGGAGTTGGCAGGGACCTGCCTGTTTCAGCCTCAGTGTGGAGGGTGGGTGGGTTGGTTGGTTGATGTGGGTTGGTTTTCTTTTTTTCTCTCTGCTATTGGTTTTCTTGCTATCTGATCCTGAGCGAGCGCTGCAGCTCGCTGCTTCCCTGCTTTTTTCCCCCAGCTCCCAGCCTTTTGACAGGGAATGAAACACAGACACCCAGTGAGACAGGCTCCGGCTTCTACAAAGCTCCACTCCCTCCTACCGCCTTTGTCCGTGAACAGCAACTACTCCAACTCTGCCCGTAGACACAAGTGAACCTCTGCATCAGCACTTTCCTAATGGCTGCTTCGCCCGAGTCCTTCGGCCCTTCTTCTTCTTCTTCCTCGCTTCCTCTCCTCCACCTTGATGGCTTCCGCTTGCTTTTTCTAGCCCGGCCCCGGCTCCGACAGCCACGACGAAGCAACAACCCTTTCCCGACAGATCCATCTCAGCTCCCCCGTGCCGGCTGCTGCGGTCGGGGGGTTGCGGCCCCACAGTCCATCACCATCCTTTCTGGGCGCCTTCCATGAAAAATCGATGGCGGGTACCGCGTCCCCGGAGGCTTCGCTCCGCTTTTGGCTGGTTTAAGGGGCAGGGTCTGTGTGCACAGAGAGGAGCCGAGGCAGAGGGAGGGCTGAGAACTGAAGCCACTTCTTTTTATTGCGGGCGGGGAATTATTTTTTTTTTTTTTAAGATTGATTGGAATCCAAGTTTATTTCTTGGTGGTGAGCATTATTTTAAGCTGTTTGAGAGGCTTTGGGTGTCTCCAGGTCACCCTGTCCTTACAACAGCGAGGCCTTTTCGGAGAGGGCCAAAGTTAAACCCTGCTCCGGCAGCCTTTTCCCCTCCACAGAAGGGAGCGGGTGGCCGAGGGGATGCTGCAGTGGGCTCACAACCCCGGCTGGCTTCCAGCCAGAGGGAGACACAAACCAGCCACCATCTGTAATTTTTGCTAGACTTCCTCTACACGCGGTCGCCTGCGAGATCCCAGGGCTGCTGCCTGCTCCTTTCTGGGGATTCACAGGCTTTGTTAAAAAAAAAAAAAAATCACAGCCAGGAGACCTCCAGCCTCGACAGTGATGCTTGACACCGCTCAGCTTGGCTGTCATGCAGCCAGCAGGTCACATAAAAACTATAAAGCACCCAGCCCATGAAAAGGTTGCCTCCCCACCTGCCCCATCTCCCTTTTGCATCGCCTCCCACCCCTTCCCAGCTTCGTGTTCACTCTTCTTTGTCTCCCACCACAACGAGGGACCAACGATCCCTCCCTCACCTCTTCCCTTCAGCAGTGTCCCAGAGCAGTGACTGTCCTCGTCCCCAGCTCCCATCCTCTCCCCGACATGGCGATGGAGCATCGTGCTTCCCATCACTGCTCCCAAACACCCCTGAACTCCAGAGCATCCCACGCTAGCTTGCCCCATCTCAACCCATTGTACTGAACCCCACAAATACTGAATTTTAACCAGGCTTTGAAATCCCCAGATAGAAAGCACTGCACAGCCTTGTTCTGGCAGCAGTACACCCAAACCCCCATGGATGCTCAGCTAACAGCGGGGATTCGGGTTTTGCAGATCAGAGGGGACACCAGCCCGCAAACTGGGCACGGTGGTCACGAGCACGACCACCCAGGGAACCAAGGGCCAACCGTCAGTATCCTGACCCCAAAGCACCGCTCCTTTACACCCATCGGGCGGCCCCTCACACCCTGGTTTGCTCCTCTCTGCAGGTTCCTCTCCTGTCACCCCACTGTGCTCACCACTTGTGGAAAGCTTTCTGAATCCCCCCCCCACCCCAGTGCCCAGCCGGCGGTGCCGGCCCCAGGCTCCCTGCACCCGGCCCCCTGGCTCCCTCCAGCAATAAATATAATTAACGCGCCGGGCAGCCCGGAAATTGGCTGCAGGGCTGGAGCGGGCAGCTGGCCACAGGCCAGTCCCCAGCCCTGGCCCCCTCTCGCCTGCCGCTCCCCAGCACGGTGCTCCGCCGGGGCTGCCAGCAGCAATTTCGAGGTGCACGAGCAGGGTGTTTTGCCAGCAAAGCAGAAATCGGGAGATGTTTGGGGCTGTATGAAGGGGTAGTCATGGGCACCCTGGGGAGCTGCAGCCCTTGGGGCCGGCTGGGATGGCAGAAGGGATCTGGGCAGCCAGAACTGGCGAGGCTGGCGTTCCCATCGCCCTGCCATGAGCCTTACCCCTCACTCCCCAGTTTGCTATGGGAAATGCAAAGATATAGCCTGGGATTTCCATCCTGGCAAGCCCTGGGATTCACCCGACCCACTGGGAGAGCAGAGAGGCTCCCCACATTTTTGTCATCGGCTCTGGGGCTGCGGAGAGCCGTGGAGAAGACCATTACCCCAGCGTGCCCATCACGGGCTGCAGAACTGCAGCCCTGGGGAGACCCGTGGCCCCGGTAGGCTCTCAGCTGGGGAATAGCTCGGGTCAGGGAATAACCTCACCCTGCAGCCAGGCCAGCTTCGGCCATTCGCTTAGGAGCCGTTGAAGCAAGGAAAGGAGGGCAAGAGGGCAAAGCGAGGGGGGTGCACCCGGCAGGGTCTCCCACGGGCCCCTTCCCGACGCCTGCAGCACGGCTGCACGGGGCTGTGAGCAAGTCAGCACAGAGCCATTAGGGCTAATTTAATCAAGACAGATAGCCCAATTGGAGGGCTGCCGCCCATAAATCCCGCACTCGCACTGTATTAGTGTCAGGGCTCCTGGAGGAAGAGGCTGAGGGGGAGGCGAGGGGGGAGCAGGGATGGGGAAACATGCTAAGGCACCCAGACTCCTGACAGCACAGGGCCGCTCGGACTGGGTGCCATCCCCTGGGTGCGCTCCCCATCCCACGGTGAGCAGCCTGGCCACAGGGACATGGCCCACCATCCTCCAGCCCCTCCAAAAGCCCAGTGGCTGGAGGGGGTGGGATTTTGAGCAACCTAGTTTTGCTGAGCCCCAGAAGGTGCGGGATTGTTCACAAGTCCCCCATGCCAAGGCAGGGTTTTGCTCCCATGGGAATCTCCCCTGCTCACTCAAATGAGTTTTGCAGCAGGAGGGAACAAGGGTGCTGGGGAAAACAGGCTTGAAGCCCCACAGTAGATCACAGTGCAATAACTGGGACTCAAAAATACAAACTGATAACTACCCAAGGCTGATGGGTGCAGCATCCACCCTAGAGCCCAGCTGAGATACCCCAAACGCAAGCCATGCCATCCCGCCATGGGGCTGAGGGACACCCCCATGGGGTGCCAGCCTGGCTCTCCCACCACCCCACTCCCTTCCCACCTATGCTCTTAGAAAGGCCATTTTCAGGCTCTGAGTTGCCAGCTGATGACCCAAACCAGCTGTGTCCCCCCCATCCCCTGGGTGCAGGGAGCAGGAGACATGTGCCACTGTGCCGCACAAGCCGAGTCAGGAAATAAGCTCTCATCTATCAAGTTAAAAATAGCCTTTATCTGTGCCATTAACACGCCTTGCCCCTGACTCTCTGGCCGAGCTGGCTCCCACCTCCTCGCCTGCCCGCGCACCATGGCCACCGTACTCCCAGCCGAAAAACCGGCTGCGGGGATGGGACCGGACGGCTGCCGCCATCTGCTCCGGGCACTGGCATTGCCGCCGGCGCGGGATGCCGGCTCTGCCAGGCCGCGCTGTTGGCCGGCGCAATGGTACGGAGGGCCAAGTCCTGGCGGGTTTCAGGAAGACAACAGGCCAGGGGATGCGGCGGACGGATGGGAGGATGGCGTGGGTTTGTGGGCATCGCTCTCTCCCCTGGAGCGCTCACGGAGGCTACGCAGTCACGCAGCAACGGAGAAAACAGGGGTGCTGGCCCAGTGCAGAAAAGATACTTTGTGTGATACGGATGGGGGTTTACCGGGGGATCTCAGCCTGGGAGAGCAGCTGAGGACATCAAGGAGCAGTTGGATGATGAAGAGATGGATTCTCAGACCTAGTTTCCACGTCCAGTGCGTCTCGAGGGCTACGCCAGCAGCCGGTTAGCGGGGAGCACAACCGAAACAGCTCAGGGAAGCTGAACTCAGGGCACGAGGAGCGACCAGCTGTGGCACTGCTGTAGATTCATCTGGAAAAAGGAGAGTGCGCATCCCTGCGCACCTCTGGTTTCTGGCTGCGCTTCAGTGCCAGGAGGGAGGGAGGGCAGGGAAGGAGGCAGACTGCCGGCAGGAGGAGCACAGCGGCCGAGGTCAGCACTTGCGGTGCTTTTATGAGACCACACGCAAGGTCCCAGGGACCAGAAAGTGCTGATGGGGGCAAGAATCGGCCACCGCCATGCAGGACTGCAGAGCGGCTCTCCGCAGGCTGGGCGCGAGCCGCACCGTGCCCAGCAGGTCCAGCTCCCCAGGCTCAGCACCTTTGCATCCGCTCGCCTGGGAAAGAAAAGCAAAGGCAAGACTGGGCCTGAGGAACCATCAGCCAGGAGCAACAATCTGTCTCATGAAAAGCCATGGAGCAGGTGAGCCATTTTTCCCCCAAAATGGCTAGCACAGGGAAAAAAAAGATATTGTATTTCTGCCAGCTGACAAAACGAGACACCACTTGTAGCCAGTGAAACTCTGCAGATTTTACTAATAAAGGATTGCTCCGTCCAGCTTCCAGCTGGATTCCAGCCCCAGCCACGATACGGACACTGGCAGCATCAGCCGCCGCATCCCAGCACTAGCGTCCCTAAGTGTGCCGGCCCCGTGCCACGCCGCGGGTTCAGGCTCGCTGCAAACTCAAGTGCTGCCCCACGGCAGGGCCACAGCTCCCATGCTGAGGTTTGCTCCCACCCTTTACACCCCTGCGTGTGCTGCAAGGACCATGCTGCTGGGATTGCACCCTGTCCCTTGGGAACCTCTAACACCTCTCAGGAAATTTTTCCTTTCTATTCAGCTTAATTTCACCCATTAGAGCTTGTTTCAGCAGGGTCTCAAGGGTATATCGCTCCCCAGCATCCTCCTCTGACTCTTCCTCCGCTTCTCTCCTCCTTCATGCGCACACTGCTCGCCTCAGGGAGGCTGATCCTTGCTCCCTCATCAGCAATGCTGGTCCAAGCAATCACATCCTCCATAAAACATGACCCTACACCACCCCAGTGATGGCATGTATGTTTTCCACATGGTCACAATAGTCTTTTTAGGACTCCAAAGGTGCTGACCCTGCCTCGCTGCACACAGAGAGGCCCAGGCCATGTCTGTGGGACAAATGCTTGAGGAGAGCTTGGCCAGTGCATTGCAGCGTGGCCAGAGGTGGGAGCCTGCTCCTTATGTGCAGCTGAAGAGCAGAAAAAGAACCTGTTTGGGAAAACTATGCGCCCTCAGCATGCCACCACCCCAAGATCAGGCCAGAGACTATGTCACGCTGGGATCCTGCCCTGAAAATATAGAACAAAGCAGGAGGCAAGAAGCTTATCTGCTGCTGTCATGACCTGCAGTGTTTGGGGGGAGGATTTGGTGCAACAGATGGGATTTCCTAGACCTCATGCGTAAGCCCAGTGCTAGCTCCGCATCCCGGGCTAGCTAGGACAAGCACAGCTTTGGCTTTTTACCATGGGATGCTCCAGAAGGAATGGCAAATGGCAGCTCCCCATGGCTGCCCATGATGCTCATAGCATCCAGGAGAAACCATCGATCCCCTTTTTGCTCTCCTCACTCTACCACCAGCGCTCAGCTCCCTTTCCCTCACCCACAGGATGGATTATTTTAGGACGGGGAAGAGGAAAAAGCAACAGTGACCAGCCGACCGATGGCTGCTCATAGCAGAACCCAGGCAGGCTGGACATCCCAGGGGTCAAACAGGCACCTCGTATAACCCGGAGGCTTTCCCAAAGGGCTTGCTGCAGCCAAAGAGCCCAATTGGCTTCTTACGTAATTGACCTCAGGGCAGCGCCTCCGCGACCACCAGGCCAGGCAGCAGATGCTCCGAGGTAAAATCCACCCCATCATGAGCAGACGTCACCTAATCAGCACGTTGGCTTCTTCCCAAGGCGGTCTTGGGGCACCCAGTAAATATCTTATATAAGCACCTCTGGCCTGGGGTCGGATCCAGTTCAGCCTTGTCATACAGCGATGTCCTCCTGGGTAGAGGCACAAGAGGCGGCCCAAGGGGCCAGAAGGGGCTTTTACAGGTAGAGCTGTTATATTATTGCAGAACCCCTTGGTGACACATCTCCACAGCTTTGCCAGGGGAGGCTCCAGGAGAAACCTTGGTGTATAGAGAAGAGCCACCCAACCCTAATGGCAAAAAAAAAAAAGACAGAGGAAGGGTCAAAATGTCAAGTCACTTCTGCCCCCAAACTATTTGTCCTCCAGGACTTGGTAGCATGGGTATGCAGCTGGAGAGAGCCTGGAGGGCCCAGCACCCCTCTGTAGCAAGGCCAGTCTTTCCAGCCCAGCCACAGCTGTCTGGCTGGACCTTAAGTTCCTTCTGTGATGGAGACATCACACCAAGCCAGGAGACCTCTGCCAGCGCTCAGCTCTTACCATTTGGGAAGTTTCAGATCCCAGTCTCCTCTGTTGCAAGTTAGCCCCCAGATTTCTCAGCACGGCCAGAGGCACAACAGAGGTCCTTCCTCTGTCCCGAGCAGCCTCCTGGAGCCTGCCAGAATTGGGAGGCTGGAGAGAGCCCCTGGACAGACACGGCTAGGTGTAAAAGCAGCTGGGCTGGGGCATTAGCAGGCTGCAGAGGATAAGCTACAGCACTTAAACTGTCAGCGCTAGCTTTCCCTCCAGGCTGCTCAATGAGGTGAAAACTGAGGCAGGGGCTGCGCTGGCAGATGCTAATTCCTCCCTCAATGTCCTCCCTCCAGGCTCACATCTCCAGGGGATTTTTGCACGCAGCTGCACAGGTCAGAAAACCCCCAAATAAGTGGTCTTGAGCCTCACCGTTGCCTTTACCTGCCAGCACCAGCCTTGGGGGACTTGCCCATCCATGGGGCATCACTTTTCTGCCGAAGCAGATCACACACGAGCACAGCGGGTTCAGACATCAGCAGGAGGGTGCTCGAAGGCACAGGCAGCAAGTGGCTGAGGGAGCAGACAGGACACAAGCGCCTGCCCCAGCCTCCCTTCTCCTCCTTGACAGGTTACTTAAACACTACAGCCACCAACAACCCATCTCTGTCTTTTACAAGAGGCATTTCACACCAGCCCTCACTGCTAAATAAAGCAGCCTGAGCATTAATTGCACCACCCAGGCTCCCTGGGGCGGTCCTGGACAAGGAGCAAGGTTAAACTCATGCCTGCAGAAATGGCACCAGCAGCTCCTCTATCAGCACTGCTGCCCTGGGCTAGGCTGGCCATGCAACCGCCAGCCCCAGGCTTGGGCAGAAAATAGAGTCGGACGGAGAACTCGGGTCTCTGTCTCTGCAGCTGGCATGCTGCATCAGCAAATATTTGTGCCCTCCTGTTATTGGCAAGGCTTCTTTGCCCCATCACTGCCTGCTCACAGGCAGCTCTCAGGGTTTGGGAAAGGGCAAACGGGTCTGTCTGGCAGCTGCCTGTGGCAGCCACAGCTCTCAGACCCAGGAGTACGGCAATAAAAATAAAACCTTAACAAATTGCTCAAGTCGTGTCTCCAAGCAAGCAGCGTTAAGTGACATTGGGCAGCTGCAAGCTCCAGAGGCAAGTGTTCAAACTTTACAAACACAATTGAAGAAATGGTCAAAACCAGCACAAAAATGTCAGTTTTCATCCTCCGCTGAAAGCCATGGGCAGGATCCGCATCAGACATCTGGGCTGTGTCAGAGAAGCCAGGACAGCAAGAGGGCAGCCTGAAAGAGAGAGCTGTATTTTGGGAAGATACAAGGATCTGCTGCCTGTGACAGGTATTTGGAGGGTTGGGGCTTGGAAAACAGGGGTTCAGTGGTGCCCAGAGCTAGGCAGATGAAGGGTTGAGCTATTGGTTCGTTGAGCAAATGAAAAAGAAAAGTGTACATTCGGATGGAATTTTTTTTTTAAGAGAAAGACAAAATTATAAAGGTTTTTTCTATGAGGATCAGAACAGTTTGCTCAGTCCAAAATGAACCAGCTTCTCACCAGGCTATTGCACCCATTTGTAAATTCACAGTTCTCCTCTAGGTTCGTTAAAAGGTATTTTCCAGACCAGAAAAGCCCCATTTAAAAAAAAAATGTAATCTCCAAAGAGGGTATTCTGACTATTCTTGAAACAAAAGCTTCATATTTCCAGAAGCCAAAGTGAAGCACCACAATCTTCTTGGATGTTTCCCTCCCCCATTTTGTGCAATCACACGTATTTTCAAAACACCAAGTGAGTTTGGGATCGACGCCAGCCTCTGCAGCGCCGGTGCTGAGCGCACACAGCTGCCGACACACACATCGGATCAAAGCCGCAGTTCGGCCATAGGGGCAGAGCACCCCCGCAAAGCCGAGGGCAGGGAGCTCGCAAAGGGGGCAGAAAAGGCTCTTTCCCTTTTCCTGGGGTATTCATCCCTCCAGGGTGAATCAGGGAATCTCATTTGGGATGTGGGTTTTGCATGATGGATCACATCGGGCGCTACCTGCTGCTCCTGGATGCCCCAATGCAATGACTTGCAAAGACCAGGGAGGGGTAATTTCACACAGAGCTGTTGGGGACCTTCCTACAGCCCTCCTTTTCAGAGGGGACTTCACCCTCCTGCCATGCATGGGTGGCACATACACCTCGCATGGGGACAGCAAGCACGTGAAACAAGGAGCATCGCATAGATGAGGTGCAGTGCTCAGAGAAAGCGTGATCCAGGTCCCTGGGAGAAGAGGAAAGTCCTCCTTCTGCTACAGCAGCCTGTGCCTTAAATTCAGCCCTGCTGGGCTGGTGATTTGGCTGTCACCAGGTATATATGCACATGTGAGAGAAGAAATGTATGTATGTTCTTCCCCACAGACTGCAGCCAGCACATGGGGCTGCCACCACACCAGGCACTCTGTGCTTCTCAAAGACACTTCTTTAAAATTTCTTGACTTTTTACTCTTTCCCTCCATTCTGGATGCTGGATAATAAAAGACAAAGCAAAGAGCTTCCCAGAGCCCAGCCCCAAGAGCCCAGGGCCCCCAAACCCCCTCATCTCCCTTCATGTAAGGGAGCTTCCTAGTGTAAATTTTTGGGTTGGTTTATCAATGATCAAACTGTGCCTCTCCCCAGGGGATTTTCCACTTCTGCTCCATTAAAGAAAAAAGACAATTTTAAAAACCCCAATGTTTAACAAGACAGCTGCAGGGAGGCTACTTGACTGATTGAGTTTTTACCTAGCCCTTACAGAAAGCTAAGGTACTTAACATAGAAATGAGGTTTAGTCACAGCAAGGCATTTGGGATTAGAGTTGGCTGGAGGAACTCTGATGGAACCACGTTCCTCCAGAATATGCACTCCTGTCAAAATTGAAATGCTTTGTGAGATTGAATAGGTTTAGCCAGAAGTTCATTTTCTAAAGAAAATCAGGGAGCGGGTGCAGGAAAATATGTTGAATGAAAAAAATACACTGCTTCTTTTGAGCCATGCTAGCGTGTATGTTATTGGGAAGTTGAGATTGTTTTTTTGTTTTGTGGTTTGGGTTTTTTTGGGTTGTTTTTTTTTGTTTGCTTTGATTTGTTTTGTGTTTTTTTTTTTNTGGTGCATTACTCAGGGAGGAACCTGAAGAACTGTTTTCTCTCTAATGACAAATTTACCCAAACTCAGCAATTCCCCACTCCCTGCTGGCTCACAAGCTGGTAGCCCTGAAGGCATTTATGGCTCTGCAAGAGACGCTTGCCGTTGGACTCCAAGGCCAGCACGACTTGATAAAAATACACTAAAAACCCACCTGGAGTGAGCCTGGGGAGGCAAGGAAAACCCAGCAGGACCTGAGCAGGCAGCGTAATTGCAAACAGAGCAGCAATGACCTTCACTAAGGTGAGTCCACAGCAGCAACCAGGAATTTCTCACCCCAACCCTACACCCTTTGGGGAGCATCATCCCACTGGAAAGCAGCAGAAGGGATGGGGGAGCCCCTCAGCATGGGGAGGATGGGAGCGTGACTTGACTTCCATTCAGGATGGCAGAGTCTGGGGTTTCTGCAGGCCCTTTGATTTCCATTTCCAAATGGTTCCTCTGCCAGAAATCCAACTTTGTTCCTGTTGGGTAAACCTCTTGAGTCTCTTGGCAAACACTCGTGCTCCTGGGTTGGATGGGTAAAACATCAGGGTCAAGTTTTTACTGGGAGGTGAGGATCTCCACTCAGACTCATGCTGGGTTCTTAGGCTCCAGTTTGAGCATTGGTGGGGAGCAACGATGGCCTGGGCTTCTCCTCCTCTGAGACAGCAGCCTTCAGCACCTGCCTGCTTACCAGGCAAGGGAAGGAGCACTGGGATTTTGGGGTGTTGGAACCAGCAGCAACCCCCAGACCAGCCACATGGATTTTGCACAGCCCTTGCCCAGGATCACAGCCCATGGAGGGCTGCAGCCACCTCCATGCCTATTTAGCAGATGCCAACAGGCTCCCTTGCTCAGTTCTGGGAGGTAGAGACTCAAAAAAAAAAATCACCCTTGAAGTCACACTGCCCATCAGGCTGCCGCAGCTCAGTGTTTTACCAGCCCTGCCCAGAGCAGGTAGGATCAGAGATAACAACACTTGTCCGATGGCAGGTACTGCAGGCAGAGCTGCTGGACCCAGCCACAATATGGGACCTCAGCTATAGCACAAACCTCAGCCCATATTACAGCCCTTCCCCAGGCCATGGGGGGGTACAAGCTATATGAGTGCATTTTGAGGGAACAAGCAACAACCCATGGTCCAAGGGAACAGATTCAGTTATCCTCCAGCCCCGTTAGCCGCTTACTGCCGTTCAAAACCAAGGAGGGTTTGTGCCAGATCTCGGGCTGGGAGGTGCCCGTGACCCATCTGACTGCTATCCCTGTAACCCCAGCTGTGTGCCCAGCCATTCAAAGCAAGCAGTGTTGGGGGGTTTTGTTTTTGTTCCCCCCTCCTCTTGCTTCAGGATGAGAGGACCTTTATAAATGACTTCCGCTTAATCTCATTGCCAAGCAGACATCGCTGGTTTCTGCTGTCACATCATGCTCTGAAGACAGATAGAGTTTTCTGCCCGGGCTTAAAAAGAACATTGTTTGCAGAACAGAGCGAAAAACATGCGAAAAGGAGAAAGGGGAGGGGAAAAAAAAAAAGAGATCTGTGATGTTTGCTGGAGGAAAAACCTGCTCGTTTGTTTGGACAAGGATTCTCAGCACGTACAATCTCAGGAACAAAAGGAGATGCTTGTTCTCCACTGTGTTTGTGGGAAGAGTCCTGTAAATATTCAGGGGTGTTTGTGCTGTAGAGAAGATTGCCTACCTGCCTCCAGAAACTGCTCCCGGCACCCCCAAAAACCACTGCTGAGGGGTCCAGCCCTCACACAACCCCACAGAGCCAAGCCCCGAGTCCTTCCCTTCATATTCGGTAGGAAACAAACAGCTTCTTCAAATAGAAGTAACCACAATAAAAAAAAAATCCTTTGGGCAGAAGTTTTGGGAAGAAACACATCTCCATCTGACCTTGCTGTTACTCAATGAGATGTAGGTCAAATATTTTAATTGCCAAGTCACTAATCCCCCATATGCAGCATTTCAATATTTGTATTGCTGTGGACTTATTGCCTTCTGAAGCCACGGGGGGAAAGAAATAGCTGCCTGGATTGATGGGCTAGTAATTTCTGCCAAACTACGATGCTGGATACAACTGCTCAGGATGAATGGTTGTGACTGCAGGGAGAAGTGAGCGGAGCAGGGGGGGGTTGCTGCTCCACCAGCTGCATTTCTGGTTGGATTCAAAGCTTTTGACACCTTCCCAAACCCCCCGGAGCATCCTCCAGCATCTGAGCACAACTCCCCTGACTTATGCAGGCAGCGCATCCAGCCCAAGTACACCCTTCAAACCTCCCCTCTACCCATCACCATCCAGAACCTCAGAAAAAAAGTTGTTTTATTTTGATAAGCAACCAGACAGCAAACCAGCCCCACCAGCACAAGCTCCTGCAAGCATCTCACAGGCTCAGGCACTCGCTGGGGCTCGAACGCCCGCAATGCGGCCACCTCCAGGCTGTAGCACTTGCTGCAACCCGAGACTCCTTCGGCAGGGAGAGGACTAGCAAATTGCATTGATGCTCCCCGAGGAATTTGAAGAGACAGTGTAATTACCCATGATGGAATTTGTTTCATACAAAAAAAAATACTACAGCAGGTATCATGGCTCCTAGGTCACGCAGGGACAGGCAGGAGGGAAGAGGACCCTGAATCATCAACTCCAGACCCTGCCATCACTGGCAACCATGATAGATTTGGAAATCTATCATGGAATTCTTAAAATTAGCTCATTTTTCTACCCCCCACTGCTGCTGGCATCCTGCTCTGTAGCTGCCCCCTTCCAAGAGTGCTGAGGATGCTCTGCTCCAGGCATGCCCACCTTGGGGTGGGCTTCCCCATGTCAGGGCACACAGAGGTCCCACATGGGCACACATCGCCCCGGGGCTGGTTTCCCAGCTGGGCACAGCCAGCATTAGCTTAATGACAGCATCTCCAGAGAGGAAAGAAAATTGGGGGGGGG
>VZTV01011176.1:84435-110856 GCA_013400875.1 Anhinga rufa
GGGGGGGGAATGCAGTGTAGAAAGCAACGCATTTTCAGGACAGAATTAAAAGGTCAATTACTTTATAATCTCTTGTGTACAGGAATGGTCTTGCTCATTCAAACATGGCTTAACAAGACAAGGTCCTGGCCCAGAATAGAGGCATTGCTGCAGACCTGAGAGCAAATAAATTCCGATGAAGACAGAGGTTGCGTCATTAAAACAGAGCGGGCTGGATTCTGCCCTTATATCTACCCCCGTAAATCCCGGACAAAGGATTTTCTAGATTACATATGCACATTCCTCTCCCCGCTGCTTCATTAAATGATACACCACGCCAGTTCCCCAGCGTACACTGGGACACCCACCCCAGGCGTGCAACGAGCGGGCAGGCCCCGGGGCAGCCGGTGCTTTGGACCTTGGGGCTATCCAGGGAAGAAGATTCCCTGGGGAAAGAAAATGGGGGAAGGGGGTCCCCCCCTCTTTCCCAGTTGTCAGGGAGGATGTGCCTTTGCTTTTGTGTGGTGGATGGAAAGCTCAGGTTGTGACGCTGGCAGCCCACAAGTCTTGATGCATGGGCGTTGGGCAATTTGCCTTGGCTGCACCAGAGACCTGGGACACGGCGCTGTCTGCTGGGGCATCACGTGGAGGTGCTTCATTTTCAATCTTGCTTTTGCAAGTAAGAAGAAAACTTTTTTTTTCTCCTTAGGCTCATTCATGCAAATTTGTTCTTTGGGCACCTGATAGCAAGGGATGCCCTGGCTTTGGGATGCAGGAGGATGGAAGAGGCTGTGCCTGCCTGGGTACAAGGCTCATACCCCTCCTTTGCTCCATTTCCCCCACATCTGGCCGCTGCAAAGGGAGTGGTTTGTGTAGCTGCCCAAAGTCCATCCCATGGAGAGCATGGAACAGGTTACAGCGGAGGATGCTGGTCTCTGGACCAGGCCGGTCCTTCAGTGCATGAAATCTCACTAGCGTCCCACAGGGACAATTATCAAACAGGAGAGCTAGTCATCCAAACCCAAAGCCATTAGTTACAAAACAGGGAAGAGGGCTTAAAGCTCTTATGCTTTAACATGTTAGCTCAGCCCTTTAGGGAACTCCTGATGTGCCAGAGCATCTAATCTCTGCAAATCACTTTTATTCTGCCTTGCTTTGGGTATTCCTTTTTAATCAACTTAATCTTTATTCATGAGGTGTGTTGCTGCATTACAGAAACGCCCAGATCCTGAGCATCAGGCTCAGGGAATGGAAACTGGGGAAACTTGGTGTTTGTTCCAGCCAGGGCTTAAGGTCTAGAGCAATTTATTTGGACTCATGGCAGGTCCTAGCACTCCTCCGTGTCCCAGCAGGGAGAAGGGGGAGGAGGTGGGAAACAGCCCGAGCACAGAGAGGACAAGGGCTACACCCCAAGGCTGGCACGCTTTGATCAGCACGTCTCATTGCTATATTTAATCAGCAAGGTCCATGCTTACCTAGCCTTGTCAATAAAGCCTTTTTTTTAAATAAAAAAATTCTTTGAAATAAAAATAATAAATTAAAGGGATCAAAGAAACAAGCGACCAGCAAGTGACAGCAACACGAAGCGAATAATAAAGCAAGTGCTAATGGGATTTCAAGGGGAGAAGTGGGGCAGGAAAGAACAGAGAACTGGAACGCCAGGACCCCACAACCTGCCCCACATGGGCTCAGCCCGTTATCCTGATCCATCCCCACCTAAGGCAGGGTTTCATAAGCCACCTCCAAAAAGGGATGCAGGCAGAGCATGGTGGGACAGACTATAGTTTGACACCCAGCACAAGCTCCCAGGCACGGGCTGGGAAACGCTGGCACTTCTGTTTTGGGAAGACAGCAGCAATGTCCATGTGCGCTTCCCTGGAAGCAAAGGGCGATCATTTAGGGGTTCCCAAGAGGGGCTGACTGAGCATGACCCCATCCCCACAAATCGGCCCCAAAGCACCCCCAGTTTCCCCAGCGCAAACAGCGGCACTCAGCAGTCTGCGATGGCCTCGCTTGCATCCTCCAAGGCTCGACTTCTCCCCCCTCCAACCATGATCCAAAGTTACTAATGGGATTGTAATTCCTCTAATGAGCTGTAATTAATTAATTACCCTGTTAGCACAAGAGTTTTAAATTTTTTGGCAAACACAGTGCCATTTTGTAGTTAGAGTGAGGCTCTTCCCCAGCACCATCAGGCTCTGATTGCAGCTGCAGACAAGCCCCATCTCAGCACCAAGCACCCTCGCTTTTTGCCCAGGGAGCTCATTCCCCTCCAACTCGATCCAACACTGCTTGTACCTTAGGGAGAGGACCCTGGAAACAACCACACAGCTCACCGATCTCCCCCAGGTTACAGACAACCAACTCACAGCCATTAATTCAGAGGGCTCACAGACATCTCCTCCATCAGCCCCTTGAGGACATCAATTCCCTCTGGCAAATTTAACAAGGAAAACACACCACAGGCAGAGAGTAAGTGATACTGGGACCCTCCGTGGTCCCTGCAGAGCAGGAACATGCCAGGGGAAATTCCCAAAAGCACAGAGGATGGAGCCAAAGCAAGCCAGGGACCAAAAGCGTGGAGGACCACAGCAGCCCTAGGATGCTCAGAGCCACGCTGCAGCCTCCTGCATGCCCGGGATGCAGGATTGCACCCCTGCATGGCAACCACGTGTAGTGGCTGAGCCCAGCCGCCTCTCCCAGCTTCTCCATTACCTCCACACTTAATAATTGAAGGACCAGTGTAAAGGCATGAAAGTTTCAGGGACTGACACATTCAGAGCAAGACAGCAGGGCTCAGAGACAAGCAAGGACTGCCGCTAATTAACCCTGCACAGTGCAGGCAGCGAGGTGCAGGTCCCTGCCCGCCTGCCCCCATGGACAAACCCTTGTCTCCCTGCAGATTTATGTCTTCCCAGGTCCACTTTCCAAGGCTATCCACCCCCCCACTACAGGGGAGGTTTGCTCAACATCAGGTGCCTCTAAAAAAAACCTAATAGAGAGAGGGTTCTTCCCAGAGAGCATGGCATTTTATAGAGCGCACGGCTTTGCACAGAGCCAGCTCTGAGCAAGGGCTATGAGTTACCTTTGGATGGCTGCGGAGGCTGAACAGGAGGGCTCTTCTGCAGGAGCAGATGGAGCTGACGTGCCTGGGAACCAGCCCAGCCCTGCTGCGGTGACAGACTGTCCCACGCCGCCTCCCCTGACAATGCTGTGCTGAGACCCCCATGCAGGAGCAGGGGGTACCAAGGGGCTGAGCACTGGCACAACTCGTACCGCCACCAAACACCAGCCATCCCATCGCCAAACTCCACACCACACAGTCCTGCTCCTCCAGCATCCAACTCACCCCTGCCTTGTTTCCTCCTATATATAACCCAGCAGACTGGGGAGGAGGACGCCTCTCCTCTTGTTAGGCTCAGCTGAGCAGAGTACACCATCTTCCCTCAAATACTCACAGCAATTAAACTAATTGTGCCCCCCTGGGTAGCTGATGCTGGTTCTCTGATCATGTAGCCCAGGCTGCCTCAGAGGAGAGGTTCTGGGTCCCTATGCACTTTGGAGGAGACGAGCTCTTTGCACATAGGATGGGATCCCCTAGATAAAACTCTTTAGACACATTATTTGCTCTTAGAGCCTTCTTGAATGTGATCACAGCCCGCAGCAGCCAGGGCAGGTGCAGAAGTGGAGCCCAACCCTCCATGGAGCAGGGGAGGTTTGAGTTTGATGGAGCCCTGCCCATGGGATAGCGGCGCCAGGAGTGCTCAGGCAGCCCCTTTGACTTCCCTTCGCTTGCTGCATCTCCCCCAAAAATGAAATGTTGTTTGCATTAAGAAGCACAGATGAGTGGAGCCATCTGAGCCGAGGCTGTTGCTGGAGTCAGGTTTTGAGGTGCCAGTATTGCAGCTCAGAAATTAATCCTCCCCCATGACACTGCCTGGGCCCAGGCGCAAGTGAGCATTACCGTGATTAAAAGAGATGGGTTAACACAGGGCTTGGTCCCAGCAGCCTCCCAGGAGAGCAAAACCGGACTGTCCCCTGTTAGAGTCCAGCTCCCCAAATTGCAGGTGATGGTGGGGAGCCCCGTGGGTCTCCAGGACACTGCTCAGCACCATGGGCTACCTGCTGCCTAGTGCTCCCAGGGACCATCCCTCCTTGACAGGCAGCCAGAGGTTTTTTCCCTCATTAATCCAGCAGTTGCTCCTTTGAGGATGCTCCTGCCCTTTCAAAGCATCTCCTGGTTTTGTCTCCTGCCTTTTCAGACGCTGCAAACAAAAAAGATCCTGTTCTCTGTGCAATGCCACCAGCCTGGCCTGGGTGTGCACCAGCACGGCGGGGTGCAACCCTGGAGCCAAGATAATGATGCTGCCAGTTGCCACCTTCTTCTATCCCCAGGTTGTTGTCCCACTTTTGACCCTTGTTTCACCACTTTCACCTTTCAAAGAGATTTCTTGAGAAGTTTCTTTCATGGAAATATTAAAAGTGTGATGGTTTGCATTTTGAAGGCCACCTTCTCAGAGCTGCTCAGGCACAGGACCGTCCTGCTGCTATCAGCCCTGTCTTCCAGGCTGGTCCCATCGGGTTGGTCCCTCTCCTTCCCACCTCTGGAAGCTGCGGCCACCTCCCACCTTCCCAAGCCCCTTTTCCCCCTTGTGTTGTTCTTGTACCTTCTCTAGTTTGCTTAACACTACATATTTTATTACCTCTCTGGAAAGTAACTGGGGAGATTTCCTAAAACAGGAAATATTCAGAGCTGTGAGCTGCTCCTGGGGGTGCACCAAGCCCAGGGATGGTTGCAACCACCCTCACCCCACATGGGCAAGCTGGGCAGGGGCCAGCCCCAGCCTTGCCGACTTGCCCTGGCATCACCGAGCACATTAGGTGTGCTTCAAGTGTGCTTTTTTATATCATCATCCCTTTTTATTTGGGCCTCTGACCAAGCCGTGAACTTGCGCTGCTTCACCGGCGGCTGCCAAGATCTGCTCAGCGTCTGCCGGTGGGGAGGGCGGTGATCTGCTGCGGCTGCTCGGCTGGCAGGCGGCCACCCTTGACGCCGCCTCCGGTTTTTTAGCAGGGTGATGATCATCCCCCAAGCATGGCATGGGGTGGCAGGATCCGCTGGATGGCCGAGGACATCCAGCATCACGGAGAGTTGCAGGGAAAAGAAGAGGGGCTCAGGCCGGAGGGTGAGCCCAAGCTGGCATCTTGGCCCCATGGGCTCCCCACAACGCCCCAATTCCCTGCGCTGGGTGTCAGGATGATAAAGCTGAGCCAAGCTCACCAGAGCAGGCGCAGCACCCAGCAGCTCCCATAATTAATGGCACTGCCAGCATTTCCCTGCCAGGCGATGAATTAAACATCCTTTCTGAATATCCAAACTTTGAAAAATCTCCTTTTTTTTCTGTTAATTAAATTTGACGGGACACTGTGCTTTTATTCTTTTCTCCTCCTGCTTAATCAGGGGGGTGAAAGCTGGTTTGGGGCCCCAGTTTCCTTCAGACTTGCGCCCAGTTTCTTACAGGGATGGTATGACTGCCAGGGAGATTTCCCCCCACCTCTGCAGCTTCGAACCTGCCAGATCTCTAGGTTTGCTACAGCCATCGGGTTTTTTGGCATTTCTGGGTCCTTCGGCATCCAAGAGCCTCTCCTGGAAACCAGCCTCCCCAGACCCTTTCCATTTTGCAAATGTTTTTGCTGCATACCCAGGTTATAAACATGAAGTTATCAGTTTTCTTTATGAAGAAGGGGCTGCACCTTGCCCTTGTCCCTCCTTAGTCCAGAGAAGGAGGGATAAGAAGGTGGGTAACGTAAGCCAAGGGACTCCAAGCACTTCAGATTAATCTGAAGTTCAAATTAATCCTGACACGACTTTCAGCACATCTTTGTGCTTCAGTTTCCCCATTTCTCTATAAAATCCACTAAATGCAGTGGAGGTTTTTCCCTACCTGCCTGGTTTTGACCTTTGGCTGAAGCAGCAGATGCTCACAGGGGACTGGGAACAGCTCAGGGGGAAGCGGATGAAAGCTGCTCACAGCTTCGGGTCTCAAATGAGACCCTGTACATTTTCCTTTGCCCACCCTCCCTGCCACGGCTTATATAGGTATTTCTTGATCCCAACCAACAACCCACCATATTCGTTGGTGTCGTGCCGGCGGCATGCAGGGGTTTGTGTCCCCGAGTGCTCTGTGGGAGGCTGAGCACTGTGTTTGTGCCACAAGCCGGTCCCACACAGCGGCTTCTGCCGGGCAAGCAGCTCCCGTTGGCTTGGGGACTCACAGCAATGTCTGAGCAGAAGAGAGCTGTTGCCTGCACAAACCCAAGACTCCGAGCATCTTCCTCTGTGGAGAAGGGTGAAATTCCACCCCTAGCTTCGCTGGCTCTGATCCAGAGGAGCTGCATTAGCAGAGCTTTGACAGGCCAGGATCAGACCCAAAGCCAGGTCCTGCCATTGCAGAAGCGTCTCAGCCACCCAAAGCGCTGCCGCCTGGCCACGCCGGCTGCCAGCCAGCAAGAGAGGATGCTGCCCTGTGCCGGGAGCCCACGCGTGCCGGGGCGGAGGTGCCGGGAGCTGAGCTCGGGGCTGTGCCATGCTGGGATGCTGCAGCACAGTCCCCTTGCAGGTGGCAACAGCCAGGCCTTGCATTTCCCCCGTGTTTTTGAGCTGTGGTTCTGTGGGTCGTGTCGAGTAGCGCTCAGCCTGGGTTACACAGCACTGCCCATTCCATCCCCAGCCAAGGGGCACCTTTAGCAGAGATATAAGCTCTGGGAGACACGGCGATTTCCTGCCCGAGCAACAAGCGCTTTCCTTCTCGACGGATCCTCTGCCAGCCAATTTTCTCTCTCTGGGCTCCTTCCAGCTCGGTGGTCCAGCCCTCAGCATGGCGCAGGGCTGCAGCCAGCGATCAACAGACCCAACTGTTTGGGACGGTCACGAGCGCTGGCTCAGCCCAGCTCCCTCACCCTGCAAGGTGCCTTCTCCTTCCCTTGCATGCCCCGAGGGGGTTGATGGCATTGTCTGCTTGTCATCCCCTGCTTCTGTCTCCCTGAAGGTCCTGGAAATGTTCGGCTCTCAGCAAGATCTGTGCCATAATTCTCAAAAGCTGGACTTAAGTGCTTGAAGTGCTCTCAAAGGGAAGAACTGGCAACTTTAGCAGTAGGAAATATAGTTGCATCCACTTGTACAAGCTAAGGATGCTTCACTTGTTTTTTAAGAGGGGGACCTGCAGAGGGAAAGGATCTTATAGTAGCTTTGTCACTGCAGTGGAAGTCTAGAGCTAATAAAGGAATTGGCTCTGCCAAGGTGGAGAGGAACTAAGGAGAGGAAAATGAATGAGTAATCTAAACAGGACCACTAAAAATCCCCCAGTGCTCTTCAATAAAGCAGAGATTAGCAGGAGGATTTGCAGCCACGCTGCAGGCCAGGACTCAGATCTGCCACTGAAGTTTTGCATGGGCTTGGGTCAACCACTTCATCTTATCCTGTCCTCCTGTTTCCCTGTCTGGGAGGTGGAGACAGTCTTGATTCCCCGATAAAATCTTAATTTAGTAATGGCTTTGAGATCTTCCAGAGCCGGGGAGAAGCCATAGGGAGGCAGGGTGCGGCACGCTGGGGTGGTGAGGAACAGCAGGTATGATCTGTGCTCCGTTCTGCAAGTGAACTCTTCCCTCCGATGCTTTCATCAGCCTCAGCTAATTGCTCATTTGATGTCACTGGGATCCTGGTGCCGCAGACCCGCCCCGGCTCTGTGTCGCACTGCACAGGGAGGCAGCGGGGGCTGCAGCGGCTCCCGGCTCCCCTGGCCCCGTGCCCACTGCAGCCGGTGCACGAGGCTCCCAGCCCACTGAGATGGCAGTCCCCACCAAAAACAGCTTCATGCCATGCGCCAAAGCCAGCAGATTCCCTGTTGAGCAGGGCATTTTTATAAAGTCGGTGAGATCAAGACCTCAAAGTACAGGCAAAGCACACACAGTGCATATAGGAGATGAGTCTTTGCAAAACTGGACTGCGTGATGGCCGGATTCTCATCCCAGTGGTGCCAGGGTGAACCCTTCCCTGCCTGCTTGTCCCAGGGCACCTCCCTTCATCTCCCCAGGGATGGAAATCAGCATTTCTTATCCTGGAGCCACAGCAGGGACTGGCCTTTTCTGGGCACTGGTACCACCACAAGGCAGCAAGCTTTCCCAAGCCCTCCTTAATATAAATAATAAAGAGGGATTTGAACTGGCCAACAAAGATGGAACTGAAGCAATCCCAGCGGGAGCATATTTTTATAAGCCGGGACTATAAGAGAAAGGGCAGGAAACCTGCCACATCACAAATCACTCTCCTGTCACTTGCTGTAATCTAGAAATGCTCTATTAAAAGTAAGAGCAGCCCCGGCTGCCATCAGCAAAGCAGAACTGAGGCCAGGGTGGAGGGCAGCTCAGGTTCGGGTCTGGCTGCCAGGTAGATGGCAGTCTCTGAGGCTGGTAAGTGCTGCGCTGCTCTGCTACGTTTTATAAATATATAGAGCTGCCCGGCTCAGTGACATCCATCACCTGTAGCCAGCAGATGTAGCTGGGAGTAAATGTCTGTCTCCCTCCCGGCTGGCCAGGCTCAGCTCTGCTGCTCGGTTGGGAAAGGGCTCAGGAGAGAGCCCCGTGCTTCCAGTTTATCCCCAGAAATGCACTCCCTGAATGAGAAAGGGGCAGGCAGCACGCAGGGCTCCTGAGTGCTGCCTGCCTGTGGCGAGCAAAGGGCCCCTGTCCCCTGGGCAGCTGGAGGGGGGCAAGGGGACACCCCCAGTCCCTGGACCAGGGCTCAGCACCACCGGGCAGCCCGGCTCGCTGGTCCAGCTGATGGCAAAGCATCAGGCATGCAAGGATAGCACACCTCCTCCTCTGGGTGTTTGCTCTTAATGATTTGGACTTGGCGCTAATGAGGTCCAAGTTGCCTCCTCTTCCCTCAGCCATGGCCATGGCTGCTGCGAGCCCCCGCAGCCCACTGCTGAAGTCAGAGCAGCAAAAAACGTCAGCGAACAGTGATTCACCTGAAAAATGAGGTTCTGGGGAAACAGGAGCTCTTTGCCAATTCAGCACAAAGTGAGGCAATAATTACAGGGGGAGCAAAAATATTCATGGGTGTCGAAGCGTTTGGAAGCAAAGGAGCGGTTTTGCTTGGGAAATGCAGATGCCTGTTTGCTTTGAGGTTTTCCAGGCAAGACCCTTGACAGCATTTTAACATTTTCTGTTTTCAGCAGCTCTGATTGCAGAGGACAGAACGGCTCAAGAGGTGGCAAGAAGCAATCCAGAAAGGAGCAGGAGCCTCCTCCCTCCCTCCCTCCTTCCCCAGCTCCATCAAGGTTTCCACCACTGTGAGATCTATTTTCTCACCTCTCTCCTACAGCAGAGCCAAACTCCCTGAACCCCCCCACCTCTAAGCACCAGTCAAGAGATCTGGGGATCCCAGGCATCCCCTGGCCATGGGAAAAGCCCAGGGCACGACTGGGTGAGGCACCCCCACCCCAGCACCCTATTGCACCATCCTCTGCAGCTGGTGCACTCCAGCTTGTTCAAATAAAGCCCCATCTGTGCAGATTATTTACAGGAGGATGTTTGCTCTGTTGCAGAAGCTGATTTGGTGATGAAAGTTTAAACAGGATGGAGAAGGGAGAACCGAGCAGTGTGTCCTAGAGATGGGACACCCAGTGGGTCCTTCTCAGGGTCAGATCCCTGCAGCAGCACCCCTCAACCCCAGACACTCTGAGCACGTCATTGGCACAGACGCAGAGGCTGGGATCTGCAGAGAGCCACCGGCCCCAGGACAACCTGCCCTGCAGGTTATAGGAGGTGCAAAATGACTTGTCCATACACAGAGTAAAAAATCCCTGTTGGTGACGGAAAGCCCAGGGAGTCCCAGCAGAGATCACCCTGCATGCTGTGAACAGCCTCAGGAATGGGCACAGCAAAGCCATGCTGGTGAGCTGGGAAGGGGCAGAGCAAGGGAAATCCTTCATAGGAACAGTTCCCCCAAAAGCAAGCACCTGCTCTTGCCTCATTGCCCAGCTGGGAAAGAAAAGCCTTGCTCAGGGGCTGAAGCATGTTGCTGCATCCCAAGGTAGACCAAGGAACCACCCCGAGTCCCTTCAAGCACCGAGATAATCCCCAGGCCACCACATCCATTCTTCCCATTGCCATTGGGGGCAGATGAGGAGCCCAGCCCTAGAGAAAAAAACACAGATTTCCTCCCAACCCTTCTGGGTCCCACGGGAGGTGTCTGGCTGTCCCCTAGGTCTCTTGTAGGACATGAAGAACCACAATGCATCCCTACCCACTGGCAGGCATGGACTGCTGGAGATCACCCCTTTAAATTCCAAATGCCCCTTCCTGGCAATCAAGAAGCCCCCTGGGCCACAGCAAGAGGTGAAGCACAGCCAGAGCAGCCACATGCGCTCACCCATCCCATTCCATCCCGACTCACCCACATAGACTCACACTCACTCAGCTCCTTCTTTCTCAACAACCACTCCTGGAGCTCTCCTCTTGCTCCTACCTCCAAAGCACTGGTGGAGAAAGATCTCACCTCTTCAGAGGCAGCCGTCGCCACTCTCCTCTGCTGCCAGAGCCCAGAGCTGACCACCACGTGTCCACTCCTCCCGTGGGTGAGGCTGAAGAGCCGGGGAGCATCAGCAGCTTGGAGAAGATATTTCCCTGTGGATGGATCAAGAGCAGGGAAAGGGCTGGGGCAGTAGGAAAATCTGCATTCGAGCCAGCAACGCTTGTTGAACCACTGGTTAGTGGCTCCACAGGAAACACCTTCCCATGCTCACCTGGAAAGACATGTTCCCTGCGAGTCAAGGCCATCAGTGGGCAGGGAGTGGACAGGAGGCTGAAGGAGGTACACCCCTTGGCAGATACAGCCTCCTCTTCACCACAGTTGGCGGAGGAAAAGAGGCTGCCAGCCAGTCCTTCAGCTCTCAAGATGCTTTTGCTCTCTGCTTTGCAGTGTTGGGGTCTGATATGGCCATTCCTTGAGGAAAAAGGGCTTTCTCATCCAGGACTAATCCAGTCTGGGCTTGCTCCTAGGTAGCTCTGGTATTTGCCTCTATAATACACCTTTACACTCCATAGTTTTGTTTTAGACTGAAACTGTGAGGTCGCATGTGAGGCTTTTGGACAAACGTTGCTCTCTGCCCCTTCCTGAGCTGCCCCAGGGACAAGCAGTGCATACACAGAGCTCTGCAGGGACACAGCATGCTCCAAGTCCAAGCTATGGCTGGTTAAAACCAGCAACATGGGTGGAAAATCGGTGGACCATGAAGCCGTGGGCTTTCAGTTGCTGTAGAGCTTCTTAAACGCTTACAGCATGGACAAATCCCAGGGGTAAGTATCAGGGGGCTGAAATAAGTGGTGGGAAGAACCCCAGACTTTACCACAAGCTCACCAAGACATCTCAGCAATAGTGATCCCCCTGACAAGGCTGGCTGAAAGCATCCCAAAGGGCTGGGTAGAGCAGAAACCTGGAGATTGAGGTGGGGACAACATCGTACCCAAACAGGTCTCACCTACTTTGTGGAGAACAACCCAAACCTGCCTGTCGCACTCATGGTAGAGCTGCTGGATGACAAGGAGAAGCCACCCAGGCCTGTCCCACCATGGAGCTCCTCTGTGGCCACCCTCCCACTGCCAGCTCTCATGGATGGGTGCTAGACGTGGCTGCCATGCTTTGAGATGCAACACGTGAGGCCCCACCGCTCTCCCACTGACCTCCCTGGGAGCGCAGGGTGAAGCAGAAGGCTCCTAACTCTGTCACGAGGTTACTCAGATCAAAAGCATGTGGACCAGACACTGCTTCTTCCTCCCACCACCCTCACCGCGGAGCTGGGCGGTATCTCCAGTGCTCACCACAGCACTCCAGCCACACGGCCAGTGGCATTGCCAGCCAGGAGTACCTTTCCTATCACACCCGTCCAAGGTGGCTCCACCACATCCCCTCAGAGCACGGGCTGGAGAAGAGGACGCCTGCAGGGACGTGACAGGAACAATCACATCCCCGAGGGGTCCACCAAGGCTCTCTCAGCTCACACCCAGCCTTACCTTGTGGCATGGGACATGTCATCCCTTCCCCTCCCCTGCCACAGTTGTGCAGATGCTCAGAGCAAAGCAGCGTAGCTCCACTGCCATCAGTGCCGCAGCTCATTGCCATCTCCCAAAGGCTGGTCTCACTCCTCCCGGGTGTCTGGTATTTTCCATGCTCAGACCCCTCTGCAGATGCTGCTTCAAACAGCTTCTGGATGGCTGAATAAGGCCCATATCAGCTGCCTTCCCACACCTCGATGAGGCCACACGCCTGTTCTGGTGCAGTGTCATGGCTGCCCAGCATCAGGAAGGCTGGGGCATTAAGTGGGGAAACGCTGATTTCGCAAGGGTCTCCAACAGCACAGGGGAAGCAAAGCCATGCTTGGGAGAGCTGCAGATCAAACCAAGCCAGGAAGCATTTCTTGCCAGCCATGAGTGAAGGAAGGAGAGGAGGAGAACCAGGTGAAGCTAGGGACAAAGCACCATCTGCCGTGTGTCTTTGCAGGATGCCAGCCAGATTTCAGAGCCCTGAAATGGAGACCTCTCATTCGGAAATGCACAATGGTGTCTGGTGAAATCAAAGGGCTGTGGGGTCAGGATGAAACACTCCTCCATAGCCATGAGTCATCCTGTAGCGTTGCTGCGGACTGGAAGCCTGCAAATCATGGGCTGCAGCTGGGCTGGAGATGACCACTAAGACCATCGCTGTTATTTATAGCCAAGACACGGATATGGGCAGAAAGACCCCAGCAGCTGCCCTGGGGCAGGGGCCACTGGCGCGGTGCACTGCCAGCATGTCATGTCCTGGGCACCGGCTACTCCCATCTTCTGCATCCCCATCTTGGGTTCCCCATCTGCAGCTGGGTTCCTGGTGTGCTGGATGTGCCCCCTTCATCCAGGTGACACTGTCCATCCAACAGCCAGTCTCGATGCTAAATCAACATCACTGTTTGCCTAAATACAGTATTTCCCAAGGCTCTCCCCTGATGGGTACCACTGTCAGAAGGAAACGCATGAAAGAACACACACAGATTTTGCAGAGGGATTGCTAACATGGTTTATCTGTAATTCAGGAGGCACTAAGGAAATACAGGAACTCTTGCATGAAGCCTTTCTTCCACCTTGAAGGTTTGGCTTCTCCAGGTTTTCCAGCCAGACCCCACCTCAGGGGCTCAGGACTCTCCTCCCAGCTTGGCAGGCAGCCCTCAGGGCAGGCTCATCCTCCTCTGCGCTCTCATTTTGAGGCATTTGGGTTGTGCCTCACCGACGGTGAAGGAGCAGCTGTGAGCACAGTATGCAGAGCTGCAAGGCCAGGAGCAAACCTTGCCAAGAGATTTGAAGAAGGGCTGGTTATGAGTAGCTGCCCTTTGCTAGCTGGTTTGCTTCATACCTCCCTTCCAACTGCGTGGTGCACTCAGCCAAATATCATTAAAGCTTTATCCACACGCTGATCACTGTATTTGCCTTCAAAGCTGGAGCAAGACCTCTCTCCCCGGGGAGAGGCAGTAGATGTTGCACCACCTTCAAAGCCAATGGAGGCTGCATGCACTCGCTCCAAGATTCACATGGCTGCAGGAATTGGCCAGGATGCTTTGGAAAGAAGTGGTTGATGCCTTCAAAGTGGAGTATGGGTTGATAAGCAGGGAGCAGAGAGAGACATTTTAGCTCCTACTGCATAATTATCACCTACGGAAGGCTGAGGAATTAGCTGGTGGGAAGGAAATTATAACCTAGCATAAAACCAATCTCTCTCCCAAATCCAGTCTCTTTAGTGATCAGGAGTGTTTGGTCTGGTTCCAAAGCTCAGCTTCTGAAGGAGTTTGGAGAGGTCCCTTGACAGACCTCCAACATGGCTGCAAAGCAGAGACCACATCCCTTTTGTTCAGAGGTATACAAAAACGGGTGATGCTTCACAGCGAGAGGCTGAAGGAAAACAAATGGCTTTGTTCAAGGAGAACCAGTTGTGGTGAGATGAGAAGTGACTTAATTACAATAAGTCCCTCTACAGCAAAACTGCCAGGTGCTAAAAGACTTTTTAATTTAGCAGAGAAAGGCGGATCAACACCAAGCATCTGGAAACTGAACCCAGAGAAAATCCAATTAAAAATCAGGCAACACTGCGAGTGGAACAAGCTACAAAGTGATGGATTATTCATTCCAGGATGTCTTGAATTCAGGGGAGGAGGAATCTAATAGATCCTTCTAGCACTATATCTGTTGGCGATGAACACTCCCACCCAACTTCTGGGAGCATGCTCACTTCATTGCAAAAGCAAGGCCAGGAGTTCGGCTAAATGCAAAGTTCCCGTGCATGTGAGGGAGGACGACCCACAAGTCCTACTAGGTAAGTCGCACTGTTTTGTGCTTGGAGGCATTAATAACCCAGAACTAGCAGCCAACTCCATGGAAACCAACTGGTACTCAGTGACAAGTTCTCCTGTTGCTATAGGAACAGGGCCCAAACAAATAAAAATTACCTATAATTTTTCCTTCCCAAAGTTCTCCCACATTGCATTTCCATAGCAACTAATTAGCTCATTAGTGATCTGAACCAAACCAGTGGACTGGTGGAAGTGCCCGGCTGCCATGCCCGGCTCTGTCCCCTCTCATGGTTAGCTGAGAAGAGCCATTAAAGTAGTTGATGTCAGGTTAAAAGGGAAAGGCGTGAGGACTTGGGTATCTCAGGGTTGGATTTCTTCATGCCTTCCCCATGATACCTCTGACAGAAATATCACTTGGTCCCTTCTATTTCTAGCTGTCACCTTACACTTCAATGTCTTGACCTCATCGCTTCCTTTCCAGACTCCCCATGTCTCCTCCAGGCTTAGCATTGGTCTGTTTGACAGATGCATGGCTTGGCAATGTTCTCTCATCCTTCTGGCCATGATATTCAGGTCTCTTGGCTTGTTGCTATCTTCTGTACCGAGCTAACACACTTCCTCTGGAGGGTTCTTGCAGGAGTCTCTCTTTTTCTCATTTACACTCTACAACTACAACCCTCCATCCTCCCCTGGCAGTTTAGCATCATGGGTCTTTTCCATCCCCAAGCCATGCCAGAGCATTGTTCGGCCACTTCCACCTAAGTCGCACCAGTCCGAGCTCTGGGGAGGCCACCACTCAACTCCGCTTGGCCAAACCAGCGCCAACCACTTAGGTCTGAAGAGACCCACCACTGCCTTGTTTAAAATAGCGATGGGTGCCGTTGTCACTTTCATGGCCAAGGAAAGACCGTAGCTTTGCAGACACAGGGCTAGAAGGATGCATTGGATCACCCTCTCTTGATTTCAAGACATCCTGGACACAACATGATCCTCCCCTGAGGCCGATGGACACATTTGCACTCCACATAGTGCCTGTTTGGCAGAGTTCAGGCTGAGCAGCTGGAGCCAGGCGTAAGTGCGCGGGTGCTGTATGTCCTGCCTGAGCATAGCAGTCACAGGAGATGACTGATGACAGAGCAATCAGGTGTTAAAAATCGACCAGGAAAAAACACTTGTTAAAAAAAAAAAAAAAAAGAACGATGTGGCAGAATTGCTGTTGACAAGTGTTGACGTAATAAACACAAACAAGCGCATCCAAGGAGATTAGATGCATTAAACCACAGTTGCGTGCCCACGGAGAAGAGATGTTATCTTCAGTTAGTGTCAGAAACTTTGGAAAACAGAGATCAAGTCTGATTTCCTTCACTGTAGTAGAAATCTGCTGAAAATCCCCAGAAATCTGCTGACTTGCAGCCACGGGGAAACACAGCCCAGGTCTTCTTGGTTTTGTTTCCTATTATTTGAATATTTTGGCACCTCTCAAAGAGTAAGTTGTAAAAATAAGGTATAAAAGGGGGAAAAACAATCAGCTATGAAAGGCAAGCAACTGAGTCACTGAAACTAGCAATCTTGAGTCTTAGTCTGGGACCTTAAATACAAAATGAGAAGAAAAATCTCCAAAGGAGTCAGGGGCATTCAAGAGAGGACAGCTTTTCTCCCCTGAATTTGCCCAGCCTCCCTTTTTTCCCCAGCCTTTCGGATGGACAGACCTACTCCTGGGCACCACAGGTCCATGCTGAGCTACAGGAGGGGAGTGAGTGCCTTGGAGATCCAAAGCCCTGCAGAAATGCAGTTTCCTTCCCCCATTCCCTTTGTTTTTTCCATTCCAGCGTTCCTGGGAGTCTGGATTATTCAGAGAGAATAGCAGAGTATCCCTCTCTCCAGAGAGCCATGCCTCCAACCCTCCCTGGGAACCATGCAAAGCTGCCATGCCTTCACCTTTCCCTCCAGCACGATGATTAGCAAACTGCTCCCAAGAATAATATAAGTAGGTGTCCTTTGGGACAACCTGAATGCTCAGGACCTGGGGGCTTCAGTTAAAATCCTTTCATGGGACTTGTGGTAGAGTCGGCTGCACTGAACATTCCTCCTGAGCCCCTCATATAAATTGTTGATAAGGATGAGTCAGGGGAAACAAGAGATCTGAGTGTTGGTTTCATCATGGCAAGAAATAGTACCCTAATTTTTGTGGATTAGATATCACCAGATGGGAGGTGTCTCTGCTGCAGAGACCACTGATACCATCTGGAAACCTTTTGCAACCCCAGCTCGTGACCCTTTCTGGTACAACCTCTGCTCCACAGGCTCCTAAATACAGCAAACCTTTTCCATTCCATCCTCCTCACCAGGCTGCAGGGGTGCATCCCCCACCCCAGCGCAGGTGGCCAGCATGGCCCTTCCCTCCCACCTCCACAGCTGCCCACCAGCCAGGGCAGAGATGGCAGCAGGAGGGACATGTCCCCGTCCCCTGTGACATGAGTGGTCAGCATCTGGAGTCTTCAATGGGAAGAATATAATGCTCACGCTGATGGTTTCTTCTTCCTCACTGTAGGATCTACTTGGGGTCATTTTTAGAGGTTCACTAATATTTTTACACCTTGCGTTTTCTCCACTGTTCTGCAGCTCCATGTTAAATCTGAATTTACTATATACCATGCCATTTACGTATGTTAAATACTATTTCTTTGTTCTCCTTGTTACCCCGAAAACCAGTTTTGTTTAGCTTTAGCTCTGCATGTCCTTCACTGACCATTGGTGAGTTGTTTATAGCCGTGGGGTCTCCACTGCTAACCCTGGATGCCAGGTCTCACCCTCCCATGTCTGTGCTCCTCTATGCTGCCTCCCGCATCTCCACTTCTCACACCTCTGCTTTCATACCAGGCCTATATTTCTCTATCCCACATCATTATATTAGTAAAAATCCAAAAATCTCAATCTACATGGAATAACTGCTTGCTCCTGTTATCTGTTTAAAACTAGGGCTGTACCACACAAATAGAAATAAAATAAATCAGCCATAGCTACCTGCTCAATTAGAAAAACTGCCGTTACAGCTAAACCAGGTGAAACAAAGCTGCGGGAGGTCAAGAAAAGTTCAGACAGAGCAGGTCCACCAAGCAAACTCAGCGCAAGGCTTATGGCCTCGTGCAATGGCAGCACCATATTACAGGGCTACAGGTACCAGGGGTTGCACTGGGGAGCCCCATCTTCTCACCTCCAAATACCCCGGGCGAGCAGCGCTGGCACCCTGGGGTGGGGACAGATGTGTCCCTCTCATGCCCCATTGAAGAAGTTGAGGTCGGGATGGGGGTTTATTTTTTCCCCCCAACCTGGGGGATAAACACCCACTATCTCAGGCAAGAGACCACAGCCGTGCTCAGGATCTCCGATGCTTTCACTGCTGTGTCCAAGCCACTGCCGAGGGCTGCGGAGAGAGGACAGGCTGCCAGCTTGCTCTTCCCCGCCTGCTTCATTACCTCCAAAATTACACACACAATAAACGCCCAATTAAACACTTGCTGACAGAAAGGCATCTGGAGCAGGGGGCAGCATGGCTCTACCAGGAATATTCATTCCCCCCATCCCAGGGGCTGCGCTTCCAGGTGAATTCATGTAAATCACATGTGAATTCCCATAATTAGTCACTGCTGTCCCCGGCTGCGCACGTGCCGGCGCGAGCAATAGCAGACAGGGCAGGCATGAAGGGGAGGCAGAGAGCTGAGCACACATCCAGACACCAGCCAGGTCAGGATGAGGCCAAGCTGGGTACCACGTGTGCTGGAGCAGCAGTGGTGGGGGAGGCTGGAGGTGCTCCCCAGCAGCCCCCGGCTGCAGCGAGGTGGAACCACCTGAGGGCTTTGCCAAGCAAATTGGCTTTTTTTGACCAGAAACAACACAACCTGTCTGGTTAAGTCCCTACTGAGACATGCAGTAAATTCACCTAGCCCCAAAACGTGATCTGTTCCTAGGATGGCTGGAGCTTGGCTCCTGTGTAGCTTCTCTGGTGTCTCATAAGGACCAAGCGGCATCAGCATGGGCACACAAGCCCCCATCTCCATGTCACCCCTGGGAATCTGATTATCAGCAAGATCTCTGCTGCCATCAGATGTGATCAAAACCACAATTCAATTACATTTGATTGGATTGAAAACTGAGGTTTTTGAGGAGACAGACATGTATGCCCAGAGCGAGACGCCACTCCCCAGGAAAGCAGGCTGAAATCTGCAGGATAGTCACCCCTAGGTGAAGGAAAAGCTGGGACTTGGCCCTGGCCCCAGGATGAACTCCATCTCTTGGGGCCAGGAGCCTTTGCCAATTCACACATCCGCCTTCTGGAGGATCCCGGATAGAGTAAGGTGAGCCCAGCCTCCCGGAGATGCTTTTAATTCTTTCTCATCTTTTGAAATCAAATAAAAACAACTTTGTCATCTGAGCAATGGAGGGGGCGGGGGGGGGGAACATGCCTGGAGATGAAAGGGAATTCTAGATGGGTATTTCATCTCTTGCTCTTGTAATGAACGTGAAAACAAAAAAAAAGAAAGAAACAGACAAAAAATCCCAGACACAGTTAATGAGCTTTGCATTTAAATGTGGCATCAATGTCACCGCGCAGACTGTTCCCTCAAGGTCCCGCGTACCTACTCACACCAGGCGATGGGCACGGAACAGCCCGTCGGAGCAAATATTGGATGAGATTAAATTTCACTACTGTTTACTAAATAAAACATGCATTTCGAGAAATCAAGAAAAAAGTTTGTTAAATATTTTAGTACATCTGGTCTCCTCTTCCCCACCCATATACAGACTTACAAAATGCTTTGCATATTTATTTTAGCATGCACTAGATTTATTTAAAAATAGCATCACCAGCACTGGAAACAGCCCACTTGCTTTTCATCTAGATCTTTGCATTGAATCAATGAATCCAAAATTAAACAAGGTTGGGTGAACTAAATCTATACAAGGACCTATTTGCTGATCAATACAGAAATGGATGCCTAGGATCTCTTTACTGTGTGAAATATGAGGACTTATGAGAGAGAAATTGGTTTTGTTATTATATTGAAAGAAATCGGAGTTAATTTCCCCACATAAAAAAATTATTTATCGGAGAGATGCTTTGTCCTAAATAATTCATGCTGGTTGTATAGTACCCAGAAGAGAGAAGAAGCCTGTCTTCCATTCCTAATGAGAGGGCAAAAAGACCTCAAATATTTTTCTTGGATTCAGTTTAATCAGCGCATGGAGATGAAGTTCTGCTTGGCTCCTAGAGGGTGTCCTACTCCACCACCGTGGGGGAGACGACTCCCCCAAAACACAAAGAGGAACCACAACAAGCTGCATATGGAGGAAGAAGAGCTTCAGACACGTCTGGAGGCCAAACTCAGATCACCAGGAAGAGGCACCTGGCTTGGGTGCTGAGGTTCAAGGGATGATGATGGGGACCAAGTAGCCAGAACCCAGCTGACAGAGGGAAGGAGGGTCTCCTGAAGAAGCCACCTCAATAGGACCATAATATAAATCCAGCCTCCACTGTCTGTGGCTGGATGTGTTCCTCCAAAACAGGGTGGAGGTGAAGCCATCCTGGGCCGCACCGAGCACTGGCTCCCCCAGCAAAGCGGAGCTGGAAGACAAGCAAGAGTCAGCCCAGGCCACTCTGTACGAAGTACATGGGAGACACAAACCACACAGGCCAGTGGAAATCTCTCCTGGCCCAAAATGGGAACAGAATTGGGGCTGAAGAACATAGAGTCAGGAGAAAAAGATGATTAGCCTTCTAGAGCCCATTTTGGGCACAAAAAAATCTGGGGCTGGCTTTGGGAATTGCCTTGCACGGCCACGTGCTCAGCCAGGTCCCTTTCTCCTAAGTGCTGCAAGAATTGATCCATCAAGGGCTGTACCTGCTCCGCTCTGAATAAATCTGCATAGCAGTCACTTCCATGAATGAAAAATGCATGTGCCAGTACACTGGAGGTGAAATAATACATCTGTTGTCAGCACTCTTTTTTTCCTTTCTCTTCCACGAGTTTCATTAAGAAAAGACATATCATCTCTGATAAAGTTAACACCACCAGTTCACTAATTGTTCCTGACACTTCCCTGTTGTTTTGATGATGGATCACTGCAGAAACACCAGCCCCAGGCAGGCAGGGAGGGATAAAGTCACCTCTTCAGGCTATTTCTGGAAGAAAACACAACAAAGCTGCAGAGCCCATGCCAGGGAATGGCCTCAAGCCATGGCAAGGCTGGGGACACAGGGGTGGCAGGGGTGTCCCAGGAGCCCTGCGAGGTGCCAGCGCTGGATTCGGATCATGCAGTGCTGCAGCCAGCTCCCCATGTGCTTCCTCTGAACACGCGAGTGCATGAATGAAAGGAGGAATGAGAAATAGCTGACCCTGGCCAGACACATCATGGGTCCTGGGGGCGAGCTGAGCTCAAGGGACAATCCCAGCCCCAGCTTCCCGGAACACCTTCATCCACCTGCATCTTCCAGCCTTTTTCCAGACCAGGAGCTGGGCAAACCCAAAACGACTGGTTTGGGCTGTGGTGCCCTCTCCCTGGGGTACTGGCACTCAGGCCATTTGTACCCCCATGGGAAGGGACTCCATGGTGCAAAGGATGCGGAGGGACCAGGTGCTCAGTTCCCCCTCACACCTCAGATGATTTCAGCCCTCCCGTGGGCAAGGCAAGGGTGGTCGTAGCAGCCAGCTCCACTCAGCATCACCTCAGGATGCCTGGAGAAGCCAGGTGGGGTGATGACAACAGCAGTGCCCCCCACCTCCGCGTGAGCCCCTTCCCATCCCCATGCTGTCCCCGTCCTCTCCCTGCATGGCCAGCAATCAGGTTAGTAGCTTGCAACACACGCGAGCACACAGCAAGAGGCAACAGCTGCTTCCCTCTGGCCCAGATCAAGGATTTTAATTAAGGAGAAGATTTGGGGGAATGAAGGGGAAGATCCCTCCCAAAGCTGTAATTAAAGAAACTCGGAGCAAGGCGGGACAACGAGGAAGGATGCATCCCGCTGCCAATGGGGCTCGGCTCTGGAGGGCAGTGCAATGGGAGCGGAGACCCCCACCATGGCCCCGTGGTGCTGGCGCAGCCCCCTCCCCGAGGGGAGGTACCCCCCACACGCAGGTCAGGGAGGCTGCTCTGCACCCACAAAAACAACCTTTCAATCTTCACTGAGATGCCCCAGACCTCCAGCAAGATTCACCAAATGCAGAGTGAGCAGGCACTCCAACCTAGTTAAAAATACATCAGACCCAAATTCCTGTCGATTTGACTCTAATTATGGCAAAGGTTTGCCGGGCTGGTGAAGCAGGAGAGTCCTCGTGGGATTCAATCCCATCGCCGGCTCACTCCCTCCAAGCCTAAAGGGGCCAGGTCAGAGCGAGGAAGGCCATCATGGCTTTTGGGAGGTGGGTGCCACCACCGCCAGGACCTGCAGAGCCCTTCTGAGCTACTTGGAGAGGCGCCACAGCCCAGGACAGCCTGCGCCACAGGCTGGCCACCTTTCTGAAAAGCGGCACGGCTTGCCATTCAACGTGCACCAGCGCTCCAGGAAAAAACGCCGCTTCAATAAGTGCTGCATCGCCAGCCAGGACGGGTGACTAAGGGCGCCGGACCTCCTGCCCTGTCTGCAGCAGAAGGAGGATGCCTGGCTGGGGAGGGTCCGAGAGCTGTGCCAGTTCCCGGTGTCTCTCCATCAGCTGCCGAGCCAGGCACAGCCCGTGCCACCAGCCCACTCAGAGTTGGTGCTGGAAACAGGCCATTTTCCCACTTTATTTAGCTCTTTGTGTGTCTCATCAGCCCTAGAGGAGCAGTTCAACCCTGCGGGCAACATCTGCTCCCCAAACCCCCTTGTCCTCGGAGGAGGCACTGTGTGGCCCCCTCCAACACCCCTAAATCCTCCAGACTTCAGCAAGAAGGCACAAAGCCAGCCCCAGACAGGGCAGCAGCATCTGTCCTGGCCCCATCTGCTGCTCGGGGCACAGCCTCCAGCCCCACAGCTGCACGTGGGTCAGACTTTGGAGATGGCTCTCCTAGCTCATGCAACCCCAGACCTGCTCAGGAGACTCCCTGCTCCCATCGCAACGTGGGACCGCGGGGACAGTCCCTCCTGGCCATCAGAGAGGAGAAAAAGCCGATGGGGGTTCAGAAGCCCTGATGCTGCCTGTCCCTGCATGGCTGTTCGATGCAAGCCAGCCCCTTTCCCAGCCCCATGACTGCTCCCTCATGGCACCTTGAAAACCTCTTTCCTCTAGTCCCTTTTAACCCAAGCTTCTGCTTCGCTTCTTTTATAGCTGGGAAAGGGAAGAGCGCAGCCAACCTGCCAGGCCAGCCAGCCGTAAGCCAGGTTCTTGCCACAAAACGCACCTCTGGCACCAGATGCCAACTGCCTGCAGAGGTGGGGGCTCAGCACAAGGCGGTGAGCAGGGAGGGGAGCTGTGGTGAGACTCTGATAGCGGGAAGACCCCATGAAACATCTTTCCAAACAACAAGACCCAACCCTTCACTAGCGGTGATGGCCACAGGAGCCAGGACCCCTGTCCCAGGACTCAGAGCGCTGCGGGAACCAGGTTCGCATCCTCAGTTGCGCGAGTAGACATGGTCGTGCCCAGGGCTGCAGGTCCCCCGTCACGTTAGGTGCCAGGAAATGAGGTTTTGAGGAGAAAGGTGCAGCAATGGTCCCTTCTAAGGGGGAAGAGCCCCTGGATGAGGTGTGGAGCAAAGCGACAGACCCTGGCACATGACAGCCACAGCATAAGTCTCAAAAAAACCCCAACAGCCCTAAAAAAACCAATGAGGTAGGAAGACAACCTGGAGGTACTGCTCCCTGAGAAACGCTGCTGCCACCCCGACATCTCGCACTGGCAGAGCCCTAGGAGCCACCAGCACTTCTGCATCCTCCTGGCTTACCCCAAGCTCCCAAAATTGCACCAAACACTGTTGTCCATCGCTCCAGCCCAGCTTTGCCAGGTCGCTCCCTGACCCTGGAGCTGTGTAGCATCAGCCCATATTGATTCAGGTGAGGCAGCAGCAGATTTGCAAGGCAGCTGCTGTGTATTTACACAGCGATTACGAGCCCTGCAAGGAGGGGAGGCAAAGAGCATCCCTGGGGCTCCAGTTCGCAGGGCTGGGGGCAGCTGCACACGAGCTAGGCCTGCCACCAGCAAAGGCTCACCAGGCACTGTTTCACCCTGGGGTACCCTCATTCAACAGCTTCTCATTGCTGACACTGAACGGGACCTGTTGCAAGCAGTGATATTCTGCAGGGCCTTTGCAGAGGGTCGAGACGACCTAGGAAATAATTAATTGCCTCCCTGAGCCAGAGCAGCAATGCTCGGAGAAGCCACGTGTGCAATGTGCACTTCATGGCATTTGGGGCAGCTTCACGTTGAAGCTTTTGTGTGAAACCTTGGATTTTATTTATGAAATCTCAGCTTCCATAAGAAGAAAAGAACGTATCACTCTAGAAGAAACATAAGCGGCCCTGAGCAGGGAATGACACCAAGGAAAACACAGCTGATATCAAGGTAACTACTTTTGTTCATCGAGGTTCCCGTCTCCTCCACTCTGAGCGGCTCCAAGATGTAAATCAAGTGCAAAAGCCACTCTGGCTCGCCAGGCTTCTCCGCAGCCCTCTGCCCACATGCCTGCAGCGCTCGCCACTGCTCCTGGCGTCTGGAAATAAACAGCCTGTTCCAGCACCGCTTGGTATTTTGAGAAAGGTTAACGCAGCATGTGAAGGGCCACAGCTACCGCTCACGGGGGCTGCAAAGCCTCCAGGCAAACCTGCCAGAGGACTGGGGCTCCCTGCGTAGGAGGTGACCTCCTCAGCGCCGCCCCCCCTACCCCAAATTGTTCGCTTCAACCTTCGATATTTTCAGTCTTTGCACTGCTAAGGCTTCCTTCTCCCACCCCCACGTTTCCCCGCTAGCATTTCCACCTTGGGAAAAATCAACAGGAATTTCAAGCCAAGAGGGAAGCCAGGAGGTCCGCGTTCGCTGGGCAAGCCGGGAGTTTTCCCCCTGCTTTGGGGCTCCTGCTGAAGGCAGCAGATAATCACCCCCATTTTCCAGCACCCCATCAATGGGGAGTTGCAGTTGGCCCTGGTGCAAGTCCCAGGGGAATGCAGCAGCAATGCGGCTAAACATGGACCTGTCCCATGGCTAGCTCCATAAATACACATGCACTGGGGCTGGATTTGCAAACCAGGCTGCTAGGACAGACAGAAAAGGCTTGGACATGCTTTATCCAAGCCAGTGGTGAAAACAAAGCATAGAAACTCATATCCAGGGATAACCAATTATCGGGGGGGAAAGGGAGGGCACCAAAGCACCTGGATACCCATGGTTAAACCAGAGCTTGAGCTGTCCTCACCCCAAAACAAGCCACCTACCCTCTGTTTGGAGGGAAGAGCTGGGAGGCACCCACAGCAGCTCACCGTAGGCAGCAAAGACCTTCTCCACCCAAGTACACCTCCCTCAACCCCTTCCCCCTCTGAGGGGCTGCACTAGTCCCTCCAGGCGCCAGCTGAAATGATTTTAAAGCCTCTGACTAGTCTGGCTGGGCCTGGAAAGGCTGATCCATATTCCTGAGGTCTCATTGGTATTCTGCAGCTTCAGCTCATTAGCACTTAGGTGCTACAAGAGCAGGAGGGCTGGAAGTTTCTGGGCGAGACGGCTATTAGGGGAGGATTGAATGCATCTCGTACAAACCAATGGCCTGCATGAACTCTCTAATTTACGCTATTGATCTAGAAGGTGCCCACAGGCCACCTGAACCAAAAAAAAAACCCAACCGCCCTAGATACGGTCTCAGCCACCTTCAGAAAAAGAAGAAAAATTAAGCAAAATGAATAACCCGCAGCCCCAGAAAACTGGCTGCATCATCACACCCCCTGCTAATGCTATTAGCCAGCCCTCCTCCACAAACGGCTCTTCAGGAACGGTGTGAGCTCCAGCTCAGCAGCTCCTGGAGAGGCTCACCAGCTCAGCAAAGGCCCAGTATGACCAGTACAAACGCCCTTGCAGTACTGGGAGAGCACGTTTGGGGGTCTGCCCTCCGAGGGGCACTCTGCTCCCAACACGTGCTGCTCAGCAAAGGGCAGGGAACGCTGCTGGCACCTAAATTCGGGAGGGCTGAGCTGCTGCAGCCCTGACAGTCCCGATGTCCTCTCCTTTTGTTGGATGTACTGAGTTTTCCCTTCTCTGCAGTGAGGGCTGTGACCTCCTGGCCCTGATTTGGGCACCGCCTGTTTACACCTCGTGATAGACCCATGGGGAAGTCACCGGGCAGAAATAACCTCTTTTTGCCAGTATTTGAGACAAATAGCGGGAAAACATCACCATTTTTCCTAATAAGGGAACTCAAAGTGATGAATTTTCCACTTGTCCTGAAGTTCTTTCCTTGGAGGCACTGATGCATGCCTGATACATCGAGGGTCTCGGTGTAGCTATTAAGCTGGTAATTGAACCGGAGAGCCCTCCAGCTCGGCCGGGGCCCCGTGGCAGGTCGGGTCCCCTCTGGGCACGTTCCCCACGCCATGCGAGTGGGCCAGTGGGTTTTCCTGAGCTCCCTGTCCCCCCTGGGGACACCGTGGGTCTTTTCCATCCCCAAGCCGTGCCAGAGGATTGTTCGGCCAGTTCCACCTAAGTCGCACCAGTCCGAGCTCTGGGGAGGCCACCACTCAACTCCGCTTGGCCAAACCAGCGCCAACCACTTAGGTCTGAAGAGACCCACCACTGCCTTGTTTAAAATAGCGATGGGTGCCGTTGTCACTTTCATGGCCAAGGAAAGACCGTAGCTTTGCTGACACCCCTTGGTCCCATCTCTGGGCCAAGCATTGCCACTGCGTTCCCGGTGCTTGAGGGACCCAGTGTCCCGGGCCCGATCCTGCCTGGCGGGGGGCTGACAGGGAAAATTTGGGGAGGGAGCCATTCCCCATTTTCCCCTTTTCTCTGTCCCATTGCATGGGGGGTGAAATAACACACACCCCCCGCTAAACCTGCAGCTCCACCGCCCGTGGGGACGATGCCCAGGCAGTGATGGACACCCCCCC
>VZTV01011176.1:111245-123661 GCA_013400875.1 Anhinga rufa
ACAACCCCCCCCGGGGCGAGCACCCCCTTGCCCCAGGCAGCCAGACCTGGAGACCCCCGCCCTGGGGCGAGCACCCCCTTGCCCCAGGCACCCAGACCTGGAGAACCCCCTCCCTGGGGCGAGCACCCCCTGCCCCAGGCAGTCAGACCCCGGACCCCCACCCCTGCAAGCGACACCCACCCTCCTGCCCAGCCCGGAGGGGAAGCGGAGCCCAAGGGGGGCCCGGGGGTGCTGCTCTGCAGGGCCCAGCCCGTACAACCCCCGGATGGGGACCAGCGTTACCCCACGGTACGAGGAGACAGGACACTGGTGGCAGGACCCCAACCCGGGCTGCCGCCCACTCACCCCACTGTGCTCAGGAGCCCCCCAAGACCAGCGCTGATGCTCCAACGGCAACAGAAAAGGCGACAAAAAGCAGGTTTTAGGGTGAATTTTATTGAAAACAATGCCTGGGTTTAATGGGTACAGACCGTTCTCAAAAAATACAAGGCTAGAGGGGCTTCCGCTGCGAGTCAAAATCCTTGTCCACCTTAAAGCCAAGCTGGTCCCCCCCAGGGCTGCGATCCCCCCTGCCATGGCAGAGGGGACACAGCGGGACAGGAAAGCGTCGTGAAGAGGGACAGGTAAGACCTGTGTCGAAGGAAGCAGAGCGGATGGCACACAGAGGTGGTGTGTTTGCCTCTTCAGCAAAGCCTTGCTTCATCCACAGGGTCCCAAGCCCACCCCAGAGGCATCTCCCCAGTGTTTGAAAGGGCAGATGCTCCCTTTCACCAAAATACAAGAACCAGGACTTTCTCCAGGAGGAGAAATGCGGGGGGGGGGAACACAAACATAAAAAAAATCACACACACACAAAAAAAAAAAAGAAAAAAAATCACCATTCCCCAAAGCACCAAAAAAGGGTGAAAAAAAGGAAGGGGAAAGGAGTCAAAACAAGGGGGGAAAGGGAAAAACAAAAGCTCAACATCAAAACAAAATCCAAAGTAACCAACTATGGAAAAAAAAAAAATACAGTTGTACATCTCAGCTGCAAAGCTGTCAAACCAAGCGGGTGCTCCCGGAGAGCGCTGGGTGGTTTGCAGAGCGGGACCGAGCGGGCGACGTGGAAATCAATCACTTTATTTCACGCAAAGAGGTGGGGTGGGGGCTCAGGGTCGAACCAGAGGGTTTCTCCAGCTCAGCCTGGGCTCGTTTTCTGGGGGTTTGTCGACTCTGGGAAGGGGATCAGAGCGGTGACGGCGGGGAAAAAAAGCGCTGCCGCACGAGGCCCCAGCCCAGCTTCCCAGGAGCAGCTCCCAGGAATAGATGGTGTCGAGCAGCCCTGTTCCCAGGCGGAGGGTCCCCAGCACCGCTTGAAACCCCAGGCTGCAGGAGTGGGGAGCAATGAACTTAAGGGAACATCATTCTTCATTAGGTGGGGGACCCTAAACACTGGAAATGCACCCTGAAATCCAGACCTCCAGGGCATGAATTTCAGGAAAACGTTTTTAAAAGATTCAGTTAAAAAATAGATGCTTTTTTTTTCTTTTTTTTTTTTAAAAAAAAAAGTCTTAGGCCAGGGTGTCTTTAAGTGACCCCTTCCCTTCCACCCCATATTTAGCCAGAAAAATGCTAGTCATTTCACCAGATCTGCTGGCCACAGAGACATTCACACATTCATCATTGATTTAAAAATATATAATATATATATATACTGCGCACACACGTACACACACACAAATATATATTAGAAAAGAAAAAAATTCCTCTGAAAACTCAACCTATTAAAAAAAAAAAACCAACAAAATCCACAGCCGGTGCGTTTATCCCGTGATCATATACAGTAGAAGACAGAAATCCCTTTTGCTCCCGCAGCTCCTTGCAGAGTGCTCAGTCTGGGAGAGTGGGGAAACACATCAGGTTTTCACAGTGGATTTGTTAGCGGAGAAGGAACTGCTCCTCCCTCCTCCCACACAAAAGGGCTTTAATTTATAGCAAGTTAGATTAAAACTAGGAAACATGTTACAAAGTCCATTATATATAGACATAAAATATACAACTGTCGGCAGCCCCCGTGCAAGCCACTGGGGTTTCGATCTCAGCTGACACCTCGGCGGGCGGCTGGAGGGTTCGAAGGCAGTTTGGGACACGACGGGTGCAAGTACGGCCTCCGAAACGAGCGGGTGTCACAGTGCGAGGTCTTACATGAGCTCCAGGTTGGAAGGGAGGTGGAGCAACGTCTTCTCCAGAAGCCAGGAAAGGCGGAGGCAGGAGCTGTGAAAGGCGTTAGGTGCCCGAGGGGGGGATGCATCCCCCCAGCCCAGAGCTGGAGGGGAGAGAGAGGCAGCACCCGGGGACCTGCTTGTCCCTCCATCACTTTGTGCCCGTGTGGGGAAGGGAGCACCGTGTGCTGGATGAACTCCTGTGGGCAGGCATGGGGAGAGCGTGGGTCGCAGCTTGCGTCAAGGTGGGCTCACCAAAAAATGCCTTTTTCCCCCCCCCCAACAAGGGAGCAGCGTATGGATTCAGTGAGGGGGACACCCAGTCTGGTGCTGCCTCGAACGGTCATTAAGATGTTGAGCCAGGCATTAAAACAGCCTCTGGTGTGAACAGCAGCATGCCCAGGGAGCCCCAGAGCCCCCTAAAAAGCTGCAGAGGCTCCTGGGGTCAGAGAGCTAGGCACAAAGGGAAGGCGAGCGAGACCAGACTCTGGGGAGGGGGCTTTGGGCAGGCAGGGGAGAAGGCGGGGACAAGCACAGCAGCATTTTTTCTCTCTGCCTTCCCCAGGCAGCAAAGAGACACAAACCCCTTGTGCTGTGCACCAGGCTGCTGGGGAGGGGAGATGCCCTCTGGCACCCTGTGCCCTGGCCCTGCTCAGGCACCATGGGCATAGTCCTCTCCCCGGGAGGGATACGCTGGCGTCAGCAGGGAACTCCCAAGCCTTCGGTCTCCGTGGCTTAGTTGGAAAGGTGTTGGCTTCAAAAGGCTTATCCTGGGGGATTTCATTTACAGGGCAAAGAGAAAAGAGATTGCGAGGCTGGATGGGGCCAGAGATGCCCACGGCTTGGGGAAGTGCGTTTTTTTAAAACCACCATTAACTCGAGTCCTCAGTCGCTCTTCTCTGCGGGGAAGCCAGGATGGAGGGGACTGCACGAAGCCGTGAGGCTTCAGTTAGGAGTCTTCCCCGAGGATCTCTGTCACGAAGGAGGCCATGTCAGTCTCTTTGGTGTCGTGCAAGGTAAAGAAAGGGTGTTCCTGCCAACAAGACCAAAGACAACATCAGTTGACATCCAAGGACAGACAAGCCCGAGAGCGGTCCCTGGGGGATGTCACGCAGCTGGTGAGGTGCTGGGGGAGAGGTGGACACCAACCTCCTCCCCAGGCTCCCAAGGACGCCATCCTTCAGCTTAAAGATTAACTAATGCTTTCAGGATTGGCGTTCCTAAATTCAACCCCAGTGGGACAGCTCACCTTGGCAGCTGTACTACCATCATTTGAGGTCTAAACTCGCCAAGACCAGATAGGACAGAGGGGAAAAAACACCTAGAAACCCTGACCTTAACACCCATTAAATCAACACACCCTTCCACCTTAGACACACTACACCCATCCCGTGCCATGCCTGAAAAACCATCCACACGGTCTGTTGCCCCATTTTCCTAGGACCTGCTGGACCATTTATTTGACTTTTGAAACGTGTTGTGATAAAGACCAGCAGAAATGGCTTTGCCCTTACCATAAGTTCTAAATAGTTCATTCGTTCAGCGGGGTTCTTCCTTAAGCTGGAAGACAAAAAAATGGGAGAGAAGGTCTGTAAGTTTGGGGGTTTTTTTAATGCTGTATGTGGTCTATCACAAGGGATCTCCCATTGCCAACCAACATGACATCCTTCTCATGGGCAGCACCCATTCCTCCCCCTCCTTGGCCAAGCAGGTTTGAACCACCAGCAAAGCAGCCAGGCAGGTAACTGGGAAAGGCCAACTCATGGTGTTTTGCCACAAAAAGCACAAGCCAAGCAGCTTGCTGCAGTCTGCCTCGCACAGCCTCGCTTGTCTGCGCAGACCGGAACACACGGGGAGGAGAGGAGATGGTTTCCCACCATCTGCAGGATGGGCAGATTGTCTCAAGGCTCGTTTGAGCCTTGCCTTGGTGGGCTCACCCCTGCCCGGCAGCTCCAAGCAGCACACAGGGAGCAGAGGGACACCCCGAGGGGAGCAGCTACTGTACGTAGTACCCACAAAACCACAAATCAGCTTTCACCCAGAGGCACCCAGACACTGCCAGGGGTTCGTTCTCGTTTCATTGCCGCTTTGCCAGAAACCACCAAAATTTCAGCAGCAACAACAGCAAAAGGGGAAGAGAAACCTCTGCACGTCCCAGCCAGCCTGGGTGAGTCAGGCTGAGAGCAAAACCAGTTTGGGCAGCACTTCCTGCCATGGCTGAGCAGCAGCCTTGGTACGGCGAGGTGGGGAGAAACGGGCTCCGAAAGGATGACAAACCCAGCCCCACGCTTTGCTCCAACCCCACAAATCAGGGCTCCTCTTCAGCCAAGTTGGGAGAAGCCACCAGTCCCTGCCAGAGACTCACCACTGCGCCGTGAAGTCCACAAACTCCTTGGAGAAGCGATCGGCGGGCAGCTGAGGCGAAGGCTCCTCCACCACTTGCTTGAGCTGTTGGAAGGGGGTCCCCCAGGACTCATACGGGAAGCGAAGAATGGCCAGTTCGATCTGAGGATGGAGACAGGCTGACATGAGACACCAGAACGAGCGCAACCCCACGCAGCCTGCCCACCTCAGCCTCTGCAGCCAGCTCCGATTCAAAATGAAAAACCTCTTTCCTTGCAAACCATTTTCAATTTGGGTCATACCACTTTTTTTTCTTTTTTTTTTTTTTAAATACAAAGACCCAGAGGCCAAAAATACTTCCTTTTGAGGCCGGCTCAGCATATTAATGCACTTACAGGAAGCCACCAAAGATATGTAAAATGGGATTATTTGAAAAGATAATAATAACAGCACACCATTTCTGCACCAGCTTCCAAAGTGCTTTGCTCTCCACATAAGCAAGCCTCTGGGCTTCAGACTAGCACTATATGAGCTAGACACACACACACAAGAAAAAAAAAATCCACCAACCCAAGAAAAACTAAGTGCTAGACATCACTTAAAGAGATCTTTGCCAAACCACCTCGTGCCTACAGGTCACCTCTAGTCTGTCACCTATTCAAGCAGGAAAAAGCCTGTCACAGCTCTTGAGCAGTCACCTCCCATCTCAAGACAGGCAGCAGAACCTCCAGACCTGCCTGGCAGGGTGGGACGGGACGGGATGGGATGGGAGGAATGAGAAACCTGAAAGGACGCAGGGCAGAGCCAGGGACCCCTACCTGCCTTTGGTTCAGGCCTGGGGAGCTCAGCTCCTGCTGCTGGAAAACTGAATGGAGCCACCAGCCCAGAAAGGCCTGGATTAGCCCTGCAACTCAGTGGCCCTAAACTGGTCGGTCTGAAATCGAACCCCTTCAGAAAGAAAAAAAACAGGAAGCCAGCCCAGGAGGAAGACATTAGAGGGAGTCAGGCAGGTCGGGGCTCCGTTCAGCTGCAGGCTGGCAGGCTTTCAGCAAGGCCCCCTCTCCCATCCAGCTTTGGGAAGGTTGAGAGAGTTCGTCATTCATGCAATCTCCCATCCCACAGCTTCCTGCATCTCAGGAGGAAAGCTGGAGCTGATTACATTTCCAGCCAGCCAGCCCAGCTCTGCTCTGCACTGGCATGGGAACACCAAGGAGAGGGGCTTGGGTTTGGTACTGCAGACAAAACTAGCTGGGGAAGAGGGAATATTTACCAAGAGATCTGTGCAGCACACATAAATGCACGGATACAGCGCCCAAAACAAGTCACAGCTATCAGGGCGCAGGAAAAATTCCTGAAAATAATTGACCCGCAGAGAGACAGTCTCCTGGAAAGCAAGAGACACGTTCCCAGGCGGCATCCCCTTCGAGCCAACAGCTGGGATTTCCTTTGTCCTCTGGCGCCAGATTTCAGCTGCTTTCGGCAAGATCCGTTTCTTGCAGGAGGTAGATAAACCATCCTGAGCAGCTGCAATTTTGGAACTGAAAGTATTTCCCCTTCCTGTTGGCTGCTCTGAGCTACCCTGCAGGCAGGACTTGCTGCAAACCATGCACAGCCCCCCTCGCTGCAGCAGGGCAGGCTAACTCACCGCAATCGTCCTGCAAGGCTTTGCTAACACGGGAGGGGGTGAACGCAGGAAGGCTGTCACCCACCTGCAGCAAACCCTCCTCCACTGACTACCTCTCCAGCCAGCGCATGGGGAACCGCAGAGCAATTAAAAGCCAGGCTCTTGGATGCCCAGCTAAGCCCACTGTCATCCAGATATTGCCCCCTGGGAGTCTGCCATCCACACCAACATAGTTCAGAGCTAACTGAAGCTATTTGGAGCTGGCGTTGTACGCAAGTAGCTCTGTGAAACCAAGCAGAGGGGTACAAGGGAACCACGCGGCGATACCAGGCCTTTATGTATCCCCCAGGATCCAGCAGGAACATGCAAGAAGGGAGAGGAGGAAAAGGGAGGGGCAGAAGACGGATTATCTCCCGGCAAGCTTGCCAGCCAGCTGAGCAAGAGCTGCAGCAGTGATGGCAATACTGGCTGCACGCCCCGGCTCACAGCTGCCTTGCCCCAGGGTGAGGTACCCCTGTGTGCACAGGGCAGCAGCACCACCCTGTGCCCTGGGTAATTCATCTCACGCCCTGAGCTATCATGCTCAGAATTTAGCCCCATTTGTTGGGCATCCACCCAGAGGCGAAGCCACCAGACAGGGTTAGAGCCCCACCAGTACAGACCCCATCCCAACCCCAGGGCTGCAGGGTGCTGGTCCAAGCCCTTGGTGTTACCATTGTGATCCCCAGACTCCAGACATCCGACTTCACGTTGTAGCCCTTCTGGTTCAGCTCAGGGTTTATTCTTTCTGGCTGTAACAGCAAAACAGAAGATATTACAACTCTATCTCATTTTCCCAGTGCAAACCCCACAGAGCAAATCTCTGGCTCAAAACCCAGGTTGGGTGGATTTCCCCTGGCTCATGTCCCCATGGAGGCAGGGTCTGAGGTTAAATCTAGCACTGGTCGTTCCACACAACCAAACTCTCCCCTTCTGAGTGAGACTTGTACTATCCCTGCAGCATGATCCAGCCCCAGGAACACAAGCTACCCACACAGATGCCGTGAATGGCAAATGGAAATTCCTACTGACTTGAGAGGATGCAACTAAATGATCCTGCCAAGAAAAGCCTCAGCATTTTCTAGCCAACAAGTAGCAGCCCTTCCAACCACCACAACCAGCACCAGACAGTCTTTTACCCATCTGCAAATGAAAGGTGGCAGAGGAAGAGTCTGCTGCAGGGCTTGCAGGGAGGGTAATCCCATACTTGGAGGACTCTGCTGAGACAGGAAGCCCAGAGCACTCTGAAGTGGTTTCTATCTCAGGGCAGAGGTGAACCAAGACGGATTTCTAAGCAGCAGCCTTTTCGAGTAAAGGCTGAAGGCAGCTGTAGGCTGCCGGCTCTGGCCCCACACAAGCACACTTACAGCCATGTACGGTTTGCAGCCGGCATCCATGGTCTTTGCAACCGAGTCCACCAAGTAGCCGCTGATCCCAAAATCGCACATTTTCACATGCCCCTCCTTGTTGATAAGCACATTGGAAGGTTTCACGTCTAAGAGAGAGAACATGAGAGGGCAGATTGGGCCTTTGCTGAGGTATCGCAGAGCCTGAGACAAGACGTGAAACTCCCCACTGACCTGGGAGGGGAGCAGGCAGGCAGGGAAGGGAGATGAAAGCCCACCAGTCTTTTATTTCAATAAAAGTCATTCACAAGTAAAGCTATAACCGTGCCCCTCCAGGCAGAACAGGCCTCCTCTCTAATAAGGCAGGTCAAAAGGTTGAAATAAAATGTTGAGAAGTTAATGCCTAGAGCTCCTTTGGAGAGATTTACATGCCCAACACAACCTTAAAAGCTCAACTCCACCAAGTTCTCAGGACAGCCTGTCTCATGCCCATCATTATCTGTCCACAACTACACAAGGAACTATACAAGGATGAGGAACAGTACCCGAGTGCTACAATTCCCATCTGTGATCTGCAAGGTCTCCTTCAGCCCTCACCTTGCTAGAACTAACCAGCCAGGGAGGCTGGGGGATTTTGACCCTAAGAGCTGCCTTTGATGCATCTCTGTACTCAAAAACAGCTATAGATGCCCATAAAGATACAGGTAGTGAGAAATTCAGTTATTATATTCAACCCTTCATCTGGAAAGGAGGATGAGAACAACATCAAGCAAGCAGATGCATGAAGGACACATCTCAGAAATAGGCCTTGGGCATCTAGATCTGTCCACGATGGTCCCAAGTACCGTTATTCCCCACTGTAGGCATCCCAGAGGTACGCATCACGCCCCTCGTGGGAAGGAGCCCTCACATAACTTATTTCAAGGCTAGATCTCCAGCCACATCACACTAACCCCATCCAGCACCTACCTCTATGGATTACGGACAGTTTACTGTGCAGATGCTCCAGAGCTCGTACAATCTGGGAACAAACACAGCAAAAGAGTTATCTGTTAATCACACACAGCACCAGCCCTCCACGGCAACCATACCACCCCTTCCACATGCCGTGGCCTTGAACGGAGACCTCCAATGGGCTCAGGGGACGAACGAAACCACGTAAGAACCCAAGAGGCGCTACTCACAGACACGGCCATTTTCCCCAAAATGTCTTCAGGGATGGTTTTCTTCTTCTCCAGTACTTTCTTGTAGAATTTATCTAGGGAGGTGTCCATGAGCTCCATGCAGATCCACACGTCACCCTGTGGACAGAGAAAAAGCAGTTGAGAGGGAATTCCCTGGAAATCCCTGGGAGCTGAAGGGAGAAGTGGGGACAGATGGACAAACAGACATTGCCCCTTCCCATGGGGCAAGCCAAGGTCCCTGCCACTACGGCTGCTGTTGGCCACACCACCAGCACACAGGTTCTGCACTGGATAGTGATGGGCACAAATGTCCAGGTACCACCAAAACTACCTGCGATGGTGCTCTTTGAGGGTCTACCCCAAAGCCGGTCCGGCCATGGACAACGTGCTTGGGCACTTGCCATAGAAGCGAGAAACAGGACCTGCTCAATGCTGCCTGATAGAGGTAAACCTTTGACTTTAAGCCATGGCAGCATCCCAAACAGCCCAGCTGGGCTGAAGAAAGCAGAGGTGGTTTGGGACAGCTTAGTGCCTTCAGTGCAATCGCAGAGGCCCCAGGTGCCGTGCAGCCCACCAGCCACCCACCAGCTCAGTACCTCGCGGAAGAGGGCTCCATAGAAGGTGACAGTGTAGAAGCAGTCAACTGTCCTCATGGAGATGTCCAAGTCCATCAATAACCTCTTCTGCTCCTGAGTGTTCACAGTCGCTCGAATCCTCTGAGACAAATATGAAAGAAGAGGGGTTTGGTGTGGGTGCGATAACACCATTGTCCCTTGGGCTGACTCAGAGGACCTGCAGTTCTGAGGCCAGGACAAGTGTTTGGGCTTATTTTGCGGCCAGTAACACCCTGGGAAATGCCCAGGGTCCCTCTTCCAGACAGCACCTTAATGAATGACAAACCCTTGGCAAGCTCTTCAGTGGATGCAGGATCAGGACAGCAGCCTGGACAGGCGCTCTGACATCCAAACCTTGCACTATCTAACTGCAGGCACCAAGCCTGGCTTTCAGAGCCTGCTGATCAACCCCACAGTGTGTCAGCACAGACCCTCCAACAGCCAAGCCACACTGTGGGTACCAGAGGCTGCCAAACTGAGACAAGTCTGGCCCCATTTTGCTGCGACTGGTGGAGTTCAGCAGTCTCTCTGCTCCCTTGGAGCTGCATGTCCCAACCTCCACCTCTCTCAGCAAGCAGCTGTCCTCACCTTCACGGCCATGATGGTGCCACTCTGCGCGTGCCGGACTTTCTCCACCACGCCATAGGCCCCACGACCCAGCTCTGAAATTGCCACCAGGTCATCAGCTTCCACCTCGAAGTTCTTTAAAAAGAGAGAAACAAATCAGGCACAGGCACACTTATCACCCAGGACATTAGCAGAGGTCCAACACTTGCAGCTCATTCACGCACAACATTTCCAAGCAATGGTACCTACAGGACCCCACCAGCTCCTATACGTACCAGAGGCACCACGCTTAGAGAAGATGAGTATATTTTTTGCTCTGTTGAAGCAGAGCCCAAATCCTCTCACCCTGTACTCACCAGGGCTCATTTAATTCCCCCTCTGCAGCTAGAGATCAGGACTTTCATCCTTTAAGCCAGGGCATGCTGCCACTGGAAAGGGCACCAAAGGTGCCTCCCTGCTTGCTCGGGATTACCCACACAAGGGTATTTCTGCAGTTGCTGAACTACTTGCAGGATTTTAACAGCTCCAGTGCCAACATGGGCAGCAGTCAGGAGCCTCTGCCACAGCTCCAAATCCCTGCACGCAGCCGGGGATCCCCCACCTCACCCCGCATCCCAAGAGATCATCAGTCACAAGCACACCTATGTGTCTAATAACGCCTCCGCCTGTGCAAAGCCTCTCTTAGATGGGACGGTGCATGCAGCAACCCAGCTACTCAATTCCTAATTATTGGGGAGTTCAAATGGGTTTTAAATGCTTTCAATACTTTCTCCCACCATCAGAAAGCAGCCAGCAAGGTAAAACCTGAGTTAGCACCAATGAAGGAGCTCAGATGAGTGCAAGTACATAAGCGTCACGTCAAGCTGGAAAAAACCCATTGCCAGTGCTCAGACAAGTGAGTGCCCCATGCAGCAGGGAGCCAGCGAGCTCCTGCTCAACCCACGAACAAGTTTCCCTAAAGACGGGTTACCCTGTAATTGCCTGCTCTGCTAGGCAGGGCACAAACTGTTTGAGTGAGACATGGGCTATTTTTAGATGATGCGTTCATTGCTCCTAATAAGTCACAGGCCTTCTTTTAGCCAGGCTTTATCCAGCCTCCAGTTTTCCTCCGGTCTCAGGGAACAAAAATATAATACCAGGATGCCAAATTGCCCCAGTAGCCACAAAGGCAGCGAGGGTGGGAAACATCCAAGGCACAGCGCCGGATACCGTGCCTGCGAGCTACGCCCAGAGCGGAGAGGAAACAGCCTTTGGCATTAAGAAGCCAAGCTGGGAGATGTGGCTGCCGGGCTCCTGGCCAGCAAGCTCCCCCCGGCGCTGGCCACGGCACGGCCAGCAGCAACCACGTCCGCCGGACCTTCCCGCCAGCCCTGGCTCCGTTTATTTGAGCCAGATGTGGCTGGCAGGCGGCCGAGGCAGAGAGCAAGAGAGGTCTGTGCTTGAGCTCAGCACTGAGCAATGCACTGCCCAGCACAGGAAGGTGCCGGCCCTTTCCTGGGCAGGATGGTGGATCCAGAAATGAGGAGAGCGGGGCTAATGGGGACGGCATCCAACCCCACACCCTGCCGCCCCAGGCAGCTGGCAGAGGAGCAATGCAGGCTCACAGCTCCTGCAGGGGCCTCCAGGAAGGATCTGGTGGTGCTTTTCAGGACACGTGTTCTGCAGTTGTTCCAGGTTATTGTTTGTTTTTTTTTTCCTGGCATTTACCCTAAGGCTTCCCCAGAAGCTGGCAGTTCCCAGCACGCTCCAGGAACCAGCACTGCCCTGCCCAGCAACAGAGGCGATGCACCAACAGAGCCGGCGCTCCCCTCCCCGGCATCGCTCACCCCGTGCCCCGAGGTGTTCGAGCTGGTACTGGGGATGCAGAGCAGCACCTGCACAGATCTGATGGACCCAAGGTTATCATCCACCCCCACGGCCCGAAGCTGGCCTTCTGCCCAAGTCCTCTTCCTCCATCCCATATTGCATCGCTCCAAAAATACCTGGACCAGACCCCTCCTGCAAACAGCAGTGCAGGCAGAGCAGGGAAGGAAGCGAGTCTAGAGAGCTCTCGCCAAGCTACAGCACTCTCCCGTTGCACACGCCATGCCCAGGCTGTTACAGAGCATCTCTCCCCGAGCTATTAATACACACAATACAATGGCCAGAAAATGACACAGGCAGCAGGGTTGTTCCCTGGACTCAGCCAAAGTTTCCTCTCCTCTCCCATCTGTCCCCTAACCCTAAAACCTTGCAACCGAGGCCGAGGGCCCAGATCCCATCAGCCAAACCACCTCCCAGCCTGGGAGGTAAGCAGCTAGATATAGGGCTGACCCAATGCATGGTATTTTTAGCTCATTTGCAAACAGCCCTCTGTAGCCCCAGGAGAGCCCGTAACAAGAGAATGAAATAAAAGAGAGACGGTGGCTATTTCTAGCAGTGTTTTTCATCAGGTCACTAGGAAATGCTTTGGAGAGGCGGAGAGAAGCTTTGTGCCTGGCTTCTCCTGGGCCACGGGC
>VZTV01011183.1:0-45810 GCA_013400875.1 Anhinga rufa
CATACCATATGATGTCATGCTGATCAAAAACGCTGGGTGGGGGGAATTGGCTGGCGCAGGGCGGTGTGGCCACTGCTTGGGAACAGGCTGGGCATTGGTCAGTGGGTGGTGAGCAACTGCATTGTATATCACTTGTTTTGTATATTCTTTTATTGTTGTTATTATTATTTTCCCTTCCTTTTCTGTCCTATTAAATTGTCTTTATCTCAACCCACAAGTTTTACCTTTTTTGAAATTCTCTCCCCCGTCCCATTGCAGGGGAGTGAGCGAACGGCTGTGTGGTGTTTAGCAGCCTGCCAGCTTAAACCACGACAACAGATAATTTAGAAGTATGTGTTGCAGTGAACAAGACTGGTAATTTACCATGTCAATAAAACAAAATATAGGCAGCATTTCTGTAATGTGTGTAATGTACAGTAATTCCGTAATGTAATGGCTCCATTGTGTGAGCCATTTTTAAATTCCTGTTCAAGATGTTTTGATGTTCATATATTTTCTTTTGTTACTAGCTGCCTTTCAGTTAAAATTTGCAAAACTGATTCTCATTCACAGTGCTATCAGCCAGTCAGGTTAACCAACGACAGCCCATGACAAAGGGTATAAAATTAATGAGGAAGTGGAGAACTGAATCATATACTTAAAAATATATATAGTAAATTAAAATCATCAGTAGGGTTACAGTACCAAAGAGTCACTTTTCCAGGTGATGTTCCAGACTAGTCTTTGAAATCAAGAAAACTTTTTGATCCTACCCATATCACATCAGTCTGCTGCTAGTTATCAGCGATATCTCAGGTATTCTGGAAATCTTAAAGAAACAGACTGTCCATTTTACTGCAGTGAACTTCATCATTAACATTGTGAGTTTGGGGGGGTTTTACACATTTTCTTACAAAGTTTTAAAGTCTCAGTCCTTACTTCAGATTAATGCTCCATAGGATTGACCTAATTATCACCATATTCGTTTAGATCCCATGACCTGCAGAGAAAGGTCTTCCATGTTTTGTAAAGCTCATGCACAGCTGAAAATAATTTAAGCTCAAATACTGTAACCTCCATGATTACTGTTACTGAGTTAAAAAACAAGTCTTTACAAGGAGACAGTTATATTGCATTTGCTGGTTAGCAAAAGTTCTTCTATGACCCAAAGGGTATGCTGTAGTTTGGACTCTGTTCCTTGAGTGCCTGAGGCACTCCAGGGGTTGCCTCCAACTCTGGGAAGAACTAGCAGCTGTGACCAAAAATTTCAAAGATGCAGAAAGAACCACCACAGAAAGCCCTGGATTCTCCATTGCTTTGGGGTTTGTCAAATCATCCAGCCTGGATGCCTATAAGGAGAAAGTGTGCTGAAGTTAAAGATTAGTTAGTCAGGATCTGTAGATGAGTATCTATACAGTATATCTATATAGGGTATCTGTATTGTATCTCTACATTCGGGATCTCTATATATGAGCTGATTATTTAAGAGGTGTGGCCTGCATAACACATTAAAGGATAATCCAATCCCTCCTTCCTTTAAATGCTAAATTTGGAGAAGTCCAACATCCCAAAGAGGCCACCTGGATGTGAGCTGAAAAATGGGATTGTAGCAGGTTCTTTGCTCCTCTGTAGGATGGTTTGTTTTTGCACATGAGCCCTGAGAATATGTCTGACCCTGAGCAGGCTATTCCTAAGTGTCTTTGCACAGAGAGCAGATACATTGCTCTTGTTACCTCCCTTCCTCCTCCTCAGGATACCCAGCTAAAGGTAGCTTAGGTGAATTAACAGCTTTTTCACTTTGTTTTCAGACTATTTTGATCATCCTGAGTTTAGGAGCATAAATTCCTCTTGGAGTTTCTCTGAGCTGCCAGATGAGAGTGAGGGGGTTGTTCAGTGCATCGTCTGAAAAAGTAGATATATGAATCCTCTTCAAACTGGGAATACCATTTCAAGTAAAGACTTCTTTTATGTGTCCTGATGCAGTGATAGTCGGTTAATTGTAGAATCTAGTTCTCTTAGCTGTGTATTGTGGTGAGTCTACAGATCTTACTCAAACTTCTAAAGAGCATTAGGATCTGTAGATAAAAGGCTCGATGCACATGCAAAATACTGTGAGAACAATTGGTGCACTGTGCTTAGATTCAGCTGTAATTGCATTTTGTGACCAAGAGGAGGAAGGAAGCGTGATTTACAGTGTTGGGATTTGTGATGCTTTTCATGTGTTTTGGCATTGCAACAGTATTGGGGTCCTTTTATTGTGTACTGCAGATCTTTCCTTGATGAGAGTAGTAAGGATGAAAGCAAGAAAATGATGATACTGATGACCATGCTTGTAAGAGTGTTGTGTGATAATCCATTCTAAATCAAATTATGATGTACAATAAAGAAACACCTACCACAAAGTAAAAAACTTTGGGATGTCTACACTTGAGAGAAAAATAGAAGTGAAATACCCACAATGTGATACTGCATTTCCCTTGATTGTCATATGTATAAATTGAAAATGATTGCATGAAAATCAGTGGAATTGTATTACAGCTCAACAAAAGATGGGAATTAACTCCTGCTACTTGTTTACTGGAGACCTGAAAAGTTCCAGTACACGTTTTGAAGGCAGTGTATGTTGCGGTGTTGCCATACCTGGTATTAATGTGAATAGTTCAGAAATTGAAATGAGTAGGAAGTGTCTATATAGCAATGAGTTACAGATCTGATCAGAAGGAAGGAAGTTCATGTGAACTGGGTTCTTACACTGGGAGATGTAGGTTTACCAGTCTTCGGACACATGTCTGTGATAGTTCTGAGAACAGGTTCCAGTTTAAAGCAAACACAGCATAGAGATAATCTTTGTCTGATGGCTTCTTCCTTTCCACCTGGTCACAGAAAGTAGTATATTTAGACAAGCCATTACTTGTCATAGTTTTTCTGTGTGTTTACATGCACAGGATGATGAAGATTTTTATATATGAAATACATTTAAATTGAATAATGTAGAAGTTTGTGCATATATTCTTGGGTTTTTTGGAGAAATCTAAAGTATATAAAAGATATATAAAAGTATATAAAAGATATAAAACTATTGTAACAGAAAACTTTGAGTTTTTATGGTCTCTCTTGGCCAGTGTATAATGACCCAGCCTTTCCACTGCTGAAGAAGATTCATTTCTTGTGCAGAAGTTGATTATACTAATTAATCTACCTGAGCTGTTTTCCTGAGTCTCTGCCCAGTCAGTGTGGTGTTGACGTGGAGGTAGGTGACCAAGCCTTAGGTGCCTGAACTTCTTGCAGTAAATCTCAAGAGCATGCACAAGGTGCATCAGAACGTGGGCACAGTATGCAGTGGGTGTTATGCTTGTAGTATCTTGGACCTTATTTGAATAAAAATGTGGAGACTTTATGCCTCACAGATTGAAAATGAGTGGAATGAATGAAGAATTGGACCAGAATTAATTGTTCCAACACCAGCTTTCAAGTGGGGCTGGATTGAAATTACTCTGCTTCTGATTTAGAATTGGAAGAGTTTTTAGAAACCAAAATTAAACAGAAACAGGATCAAAAGTTACCATCCGGTTCATGGAGAACAATCCTATGGTTTTGGCAACATCCACTGCCTATATTCTCCATAGTAGTCTGATCAATGTTAAAATAGTTTGTCACCATATATCAATAATGCCTTGTGCTTGCACTGATACAACCTCTAGACTGCAGGTACATGGCATTTGTGAAACAGTGACACAGACAGCAAATATGACACAGACCAGGTTAAGGAAGGAACAAAAAATGGTTTATTGATGATATCGCCACTATTCAGAAAGAATTACACCATTTTCTTGTCCCTGTGAAATACATGCAATGCTAGCAAGACCCTTCATGGTAGCCTTGCCTTGTGATTTTTTTTCAGTGATGATGCACACTCTTTTGTACCAGAAGGGAAAGAAGCTAATTAAGTCCTTTACAAATACACATGAAATATGCAATAAATAAAATCTTGTCAGAGTGCTGTTTAAGGTTATAATGTTCATCTATCAGCCTCAGAAGAAAATTCCAATTATAATCCCAGCGCAATGAGTGGTTTATGTTATGTGCATAGCACAGGTATCATAATAGTTTTCCTTCTCTTGATATATTGGTAATTTACTGGATGGTGGCAGGAGGTACTGATTTGTTTTATGGCTGTCTTAGAACATAGTACAGTGTTAATGCTCCATATTCTTCACACTGAAATGGTTTGGATGCCTTCTGTGTTTTATTGAGGTCTAGTACTATATTTAAATGTGTTTTACTTTACTGATTTATCAGCTTTTCATGACAATATCTGAATTGTCTCAAATACTCTCCTATCCCAAATCATTCAGTCTGTGTTATAGTCCCTCAGACAGCAAGTCCTGACAGCTGCCTGTCCTGTGTGATCACCTGTGCTTTTATTCTGAAGGAAAGTGTAATCAGAGAACAATGATTTAGCTTTTGGGTTAACATACACTTCAAACTTACTGCAATACTCTTCTCTTTTCCTCTGCTGCTGTCATCCAAGTATTATAAATATCTCTTATTTCTCTCCAGTTACCCTCCCAGCTCTCTCAGAGGTGGAATGCTGTGTCCATTAGCCATATAAAAACTTGTTGTCTAGGAGGGGAACAGTTATTTCTCTTAGTCAGCCTAGTGTGGGAATTTGGAGAGGCAGAATGTAATTAATTATTGAGCTTGAATTTTGGCCAAGGCTCTATTAGACTGAGAGTTACAGTTTATGAATTTCTTTCATTCTTGTGATGATAGGAGGATCAGGAGGGAAACAAGAGAGTGGGATTTTATGCTAACATAGAGAGTTTGGACTCTTGCTGTGGCAACGTGTTTCAGTTGTCACCGTTTAAGCTGGACTGCTTTATGTGGCTGTGGGAGGAGGATGGGAGGTAAAAATCATAGCACAGCTTCAAATTAAATTATTTGCAGGGAAAAAAATGGTTAATTATAGATAAATCAAGCTCACAAAAAATAACCAGAGCATGAAAGAGCTACAGTGCATGCCCTCTACCTTTCACAGACCATTTCCAATTCACTTGGTGCTTTGTGCTGCTTTTCTGAGGCAATTCTTTTCACTTTATGTGTATCAACACACATTTTGTCGTAATTTGTTGATGGTAACTTTTGGGCCAGATTTAGCAAGTCTCTAGTAGGCTGTTTAGCAATTAGATCAAATATAAATCAAGAAGTTGCAGTTTAAGTTATATTTTATTTGATTCCCCTGTTAGCTCTAGAGTTAATTTTTGTAGGGAAGAAATAGTAACAGTTACAAGTATTAAGGTGAATGCATCCATAATTGTGGGGGAGGAGAAGCCATGTATCCACCGAGGCCACTCCTGCCATGTTATTGGGAGCATATGCCACATCAGCCAGCACTAATGGGAATCGTTGTATGCAATGGAGAAACGGGACTGGGGAGTAAAAGATCTGTCTTTGACAAATACATCTCTTGTGAAGTATCAGTTGTGTTCCTTTTCATCACCAAAATTCTTCAAATGTTATCTAATAGTTTACATTAAAATGATGGAAGAAAATTATTCAAGGTCCTAACTTTTCTGAATCTCTTGGTTTTATGTATTTGTCTTATTAAATGCATGGTATGCAGAGTCCCAATATGTTTCTGTTCTTAAATAACAAGAAAAATAATAATTCACAGAGAATGAGATCTGTTTTTCTTCTATCTTTAAGGAAATGCTTGCATTCCAAAAAGGTTGTAGCACTGTGCTGTGTAATGGTTCTGCCATCCTTGTAAAATGAGATGTACTTTGTCCTGTTAAAATTAGAACTACTTAAGAGACACTGCAATTATTAAGCAATTGCAAATCATCTCTCTCCTGGGAGAAGTTGATTTTCTTTGCTGAAGGAAAGTTGGCATTAATAAGCACATAATCAATGAAAATAGTGTTGTCATAATGGGTATTGAAGTTTATATCTGTGGGAATAAATGGTATTGTATGGGGTAGGAAGAGAAGAAGGGTCCAACTGCACAGATAGCCTTGTTTTTCATCTTCTGCCTTTTAGACTAATTCATCATATAACCAGCTAGTTGTGGAAAGTGGGATTCACTGCTCAAAGGAGAACAGGTGAATGACAGAAAGTGAGCTGAAGATTGAAAAAAAATAAACAGTTATAATCAGTAGTTTAAATGAATACATTTTTATGTATATTTCTAAGTATAATCTCTGGGTACAGCCTTGAGCCTCCAGTCACAGAAAGTTTTCTGCCTTATTTAATTCCATTTTGATTCCGGACCATGGTGTAGCGGTATGCGCAATGCCCGCTCTGTATTGAGCAAGCAGCACAAGAAGGGTAAATGATTAACCAACACTTGTGGTTCCTTTCTGGCTGTTGCTCAAAAATCACTGCAGAAATCTGTGAAAACCTTCAGAAATTCTCCTCTGCTGAGACAGAGTACCCATCCCGCTCGCCTGCCTGCAGAGGACGGCAGTTCAGGACTTCGCTGTCATTGCCACTGCCTTCTGGCAGGGTGACCTTGGGTGTGCAGGCATGTCAGCAGCCGTAGCGGAGCAAACACGCTGGAGCTGGGTCTGAGCTGTGGCTGCTCCAAAGGCAGGGGCACAGGGGTTTTGCCCGCTCCAACTCTGTGCTGCTACTACTGTGGCTAAGGAGGTGTGTGCTGGGCTACCCAGTAGCTATAGAGTAAACACACTGTTTGTCTTTACAAAGGGTTTTGTTTAACGTTTTGTTCTCAGTCATGATTGGTAGCTCCAGTGTCCTCTCCCCAGGACTGCTGAAATGAAGTTGTCTATAGCTGGACTCATAAGGAAACAGGGAAGATTTTCAAAGACATAAATTTCCTTAAAAACCTCACTAAGAGCTATCCGCCTGATTGCTGTCTGAGGTACATCAAATCTTCTTTCTCATTTTTTATAGATAGGTTTCTAATCATGGAAAATGGGGGGTGAGTTTATAAACCCTTTAAAAAGAGGGATCTTCTAATAGAGAGGGGTTTATTTCTGACAGCAGTTATGGGGATGCTTAGAGTCTAAATAACAGGATGCCTCCATGGAATTGCCTAAATATTTAGGAGCAGCATGTTATAGTTGGTCTCTGAGAATGTTAGCTTTGCATTGTCCATTTCTGAGTTATCATGTTAGGATATCCTTTTAAGTGCATTTTACTTTTATTTCAGTGCTGTAAACACACAACACATGGAGTTTGCAAAGTGAAGCTCTGTACCCCACCTGTGACCTTGTGTAGCTGTTTCTTCATCGTAAACTCATTATCCAAGTCACTTCAGTCAGCTAATTAAATCTTCAATTTAACTACTTCTTCAGGGGATCCTACTTGCTCTTCTCGGCATAAGTGGTCTATATGGGCTGGGTATACATTCTTTCTCCTCTTTTCATCAGGTTTTCCCCCGGGAGCATGGGTCAGCCTGGTCCTGCTCTCAGCCCCACCTGACCTCCATCCCGGGCTGCGGCACAGGCAGCGGCACTGGCAGGGAAGGCATCTCACCTTCTTCTTGCGTGAGGATGGTGCTTGTCACTGGTACCTGGCGTTAAACCCCATATCCAGCACCTCTCACAAGTTGGCGGAGGTTTGGAGTGTCGTCAGATTTGAACTGGTTTTAACTCGCCTGGCAAAAGCCACATCCCTGAATAAAAAGCACCTTCTGCCTGTTTAAAACAAGAAAGATATTTGAATTCTTGAAGGAGGAGCTACCAGATACTATTTTCTCACTGTAAAACAATGTCTTTTTTTCCTGGCTTTTATCTTGGAAATCATTGAACAGTTTTGGCTGATGTAAGAAAAAAATAGCCTGAGGCAGACATCCAACATGGAAAGTTTCAGCCCAGACAATTAGTCTGGCAAAATTATAAGCAAATCGGATCTTATGGGAAGTATTGGATAATCCTCAGTAACAGGCTGTGTGACAGTTCCCACCTATGTGTATTGAATTTGCAAGAACACTTTCTTTTCAATATGCATGCAACTTGCACACACTCTTATCCAGTGCATTCTGCTGAAATGCGTGTCACTTAATTAAATAATCCACTTAACGTGCATAAGAATTGCTCTGTCTTAATATGACTGCAGCTAATCGCCTGTGTTCTTAAACCTGTTAATTGCTTATCTTCTATTTGCCTAGTTTGAGTTTTATAACAGCAAACTGAGGACCGAATGCTCAGTGTCCTTTATAACTATTACTACTAGGCATATTAGAATAATTATAAAATTTTTGTCCATCCTCAAAAATGGACAGTAAATTTATCATTTAAAAGGTCAATAATTGAAGTGCTATTGTGACATAGAAAGCTGTCTTGCAATTAATGATTCAGGAAAACAGTAACTTAGTGGAAAGCCTTCAGTCTTCATTCTTCTAATATATAATTTTGGTTATTTCCATACTGCGTTGTTTTCAGTGGGAGTCAGAGGAAGGCTTTGGCTGAATATTCTCTACCCCAGCTAAGAGACTCTGTTGTTTTTTATATATATTTGTCTCACATAATCACTCACTGTTAGTTTAAAAAAGCCTTTGATATTTTTGTGTGTGTGTGTCCTAAACAATAAGCTGATCCAAACTGAAATGTGATTTATTGCCTTCTGACCTTACACACAGGTTTTCCTTGTGGAAGACGGCATATGAATCTGGATGTTAACTGCAGTTTGAGCACAGATAACTTTTCTCCTGTGTACGATGCCTGCATTCCTAGGCAAGGTCAATGATCTGGTCAAGTGAGGCTTTTTTGTTTGGATGGCCTCTCTTGCCCACATTCCTTATAGTAAATTTTTTTCTATATTCATGTATGCTTCCCAAACCAAATCAATCTTTTTGCAGATGTCTTGGTATTTACTGTGGCCACAGGTTGGTGAGGCGTTGCATCTAGCCTCAGTACTCCTAGGACCAGATTGAGAATGCCAGGGCAGAAGCAGCAGTAAGTGTGATTGCCTTTCCTTCAGCTTGTTTGTTCTGATGAGTTCACGTTGTGCCACTGGGACGAGTCTGGTGTCAGGGATACTGGGGTAGGAAGGCTGAAACCTCCTGGGGACACATGGAGAAGGAAGGCGGGCGTGCAGAGAACACTGCCTTAAAGCTTATAATTTTCAGAGGAGCTGTCTGCAGGAATCCCGTAGGCGTGGAAGAATGATGATCTCAGGAGATCGCTCTGGCTGCACCCTGGGATGTATATCCATTTATGGCAAGAGTCTTCTCACAACATTACAGGTAGAGCTATATAAATCTGGGTGGCCTAACTGAACCCAGAAAATCACTGCCCAGCATTAAGCAGTTTGATTTGGGATTTTGAGTCCAGGATCTCTGCTGCATAGTTCTCTGGTAGACGTAGTAGATACTTGCTGCTTAGGGTGCGCAGAAGAGAAAGGATTAAAAGTAAAAAGTAAGGAAAGCATTTGGAAATTCAGTGTCTGCACAGCACATACAATCAAAGCCTGCTAGAAACCCTTCATAAGAGAAAGGATGTGAAGTTAATATGGTAATTTTTTGTTTGGACAGGTTGTTTTGGGGGAAGGAAGGTAGTTCACTGAATCTTCAGTTGGTCACAGCGAGATTTGTGGTTACTTTTCTGGTTTTGCACACAATCCTGTTTTGGCCAAGTTTTTCCTCCTCTGCTAGTCTTTTCAAGGTGGGCAGAGCCCAGGATCATTTTTCCCCAGGAACCATTCCTTGCAATTAATCCTAGTGTAAGAGGAATGATGGAAGAAAGAATGAGAAGAAAGCAGTGGCAGGGCAGCAAGAGAAGAAGAGAAAATACAGTGGCACTGTACTGTTTTGTGGGAACAAAGGATTGTATGTTAGGGGAGACGCTGGCTCGAGTGCACTGAGATCTGCACCACACATGCTGATGTACTGATCGTGGCCAGTGACCTCATCCATGTGCAGGTCTGGATATTGCAGTGGTTGAGGTTTGCCAGCCAAGGACTGACTTTCTGGAGGAAAGTGAAGACTTGACTTTTTTTGGCAGAAAATCCCTGCTCTTTGCAGAATTACTTGGAGACTCGTGAAGACTGTGAGACTCTATTGCAGGACTTTAAAGGTGGATGGCAGATGGAATAAGTTTAATTCCTCAACGAAACCTGCTTTCTATTTGTGCCTGTGTGAACTCATTCATTTGCATTCCCATACTGCGTTCTCTTTTTTTCTTTTACTTTTCCTGGACTGTCATATTACAGAGATCCCAAAATCCAATATCAAACTTCTAAGACCATTCAGACACATAGTGGTGGTAACATGTTCCACATGTAGGCTGCTGGCAATGTCGGCGCTCCCATGGAAAGCATCATGACAGTCTGGATCAGCTATTTAAGTCTAGGCTGAAGCCTCTGACCCCGCAGGTGCTCTCAGCTGGATGCAGGGTCATCGAGATGTCTTACCTGAACTGGGACTTTGTCCCTAGCTCAGCCTTTCTGTTCAGGGAAAGGCATGCTAACAGGAACCAAATGGATCACTCTTTCCCTGCAGTGCTACTCGGCCCTGCCCAGGACTTGCCAAGGCCTCATAAATATTTTGTGCCGTCTCTTAACATAGTTCTGGGATGGCAGCGGTTGGTATTTTCATTTAGAGTGACTGGTTTTTAGGTTCCTTTAATAGTTTTGCATCTAGCAATCCTTGCTATAGCTTACTGTAATATGTACAAAACTTCCCTGTGGTCCCCACAGCTCTTCTTCAGGTAGAACTGTCAACCCCAAGAGACAGAGCATTTTCCCATAAATTCTTTGTTCCATCTCTTTTCAAATCAACTGGTGATGGAGGAGGGGGGAGGATGAAGGAAAAGAATAGCGTAATAAAATTCTTCTGTTGCATCACTTAAATCCTCAAAGAATGTAAAAATCGATGTTGTTTTTCTTCAGGCTGCTGGGGGGCACAAGTCTTTAGTCAATTAAATCCTCATTTTTGGTTTGTTTTTTTTTTCCTATCAAGGCTTCTTAAATGTCTTTGTGCTGTTATGTGTGTGTGGTATCATTATACTAGCTAAAATAATCAGGTTTTTCATATTTTTAGGTATATACTAGATAAGAAAATAGTAATGGAAAACATGAAAGTATTGTTCAAATTAGGGATTAAAAGTTGATGTAATCTGAACATGAGCCACAGGAGTCTGAATTGTCTGACTAGTTTAGATCATGCAACTGGGAAAAAAATGGAAAGGAAACCTAAGTACATGTTAAATACCTTCCAATACTATATTTGGTTATTCTGGATAAAGCAGAATATTATCTAAAATTCTGTATTTCTTTTTATGATCATCCTTTCCAGTCTTACGAGGGCAATCAAGATAAAATAAGATCTGTGAGCTGCCATTTTCGCCTCTAGCTGCAAAAAAGTTATTCTGGTAATTTGTTCTTGAGCAGGTGAATGTGGCTGTTCTTATTGTAGTCCTAATTTTCATTTTTAATAGATATTAATCTAGCAAGCGGTACTTGGTTTGTGTTTCAAAAAAAAAACAACAAACCAACTGGTGGGATATCTATAGGCCAGATAAGAAAAATTTCATATAAAGATACTAGCTCCTTTAATAACAAGTCATCCGTCTTCTCAGTGTAGTTTATCCCACTACTTTTTTCTTCCTTTTCAACTCCACTGAGGGCTGGTATCCTGAGAAGACCTCCATTCCTTGCGCTTGGTGTCTGACCTCCTAACAGTAGTACTTGTTTACCTTGAGAGATAATTGTTTTCTGGAGAGTGTCCAGCTGATAACTCACTTTTTCATTAGACCCCTTTTTCCTATTAGTTATCTCCTGTTAGTTGATCTGTGTCATTTGATAAAACTAATTAGGTAATAAAAGACTGCTTCTGAACTCCTCCCTTTAATTTTGGCATGACGAAATGTACTTCTTGGCACCTTGCTTCTTCCTCATAAAGACAGCCTTCAGTTGACAAACAACGTTAATCCAAAAGAAAACAAGCCAGTTCACACATCCTCTCTTGATATATCCCTGTCCAGAACAAAATAGTTCCTAACAAATTATTTGTACCAAAGATAGTGACATAACCCTGGCTCCGTTTTAGAGTTTTGCAAATGTTTGCAGAGCATCTCAAGAGGCCAGGCTAAAAATACTCAATGAAACCATTGAGCATTCTACTAAAAGCATTTTGTTTCCTAGGACTTTCCTCCCTTCTGAAAATGCCCTCCCACAGCTGCATTACTTGCATTTATTAGATGTTGATGCAGCCACAAGGTAGGAACATCACGTTTTATATTTTATTTTAAAATTTAGCCTAATTTTCAGGTTTCCTTTTTAGATTATGTACTTGTTTTATTAAAAAGAAAACTCAGTGGAAGGAAAGTTTATTATTAGCTTCAAGTTGAAGTATACCCATGTAATGAGAAAGAGGCTGAGCAGGCTTCATAAAAGTTTTCACTTTGAAGATTTGCAATAGATGTCACAATATGCAGCATTTCCAAGACAAATAGCAAAGAATTGCCATTTCTGTATGGCAAATGGCCTCTGCTTCATCCCAATGAGGTAGAAATTGCCTGAGGATGCTGGTGCTTTTTTTTTTTTCTTGATTGCTGCATGTGTACACCCCAGGAGAAGGAAGGTCTCAAAGCTTCATTTGAGAAGACTATGGAATATGTTCTGCTCAGATGTGGGATCTGTAGAAATCACTGTAGTCATCGTCTGTTCATGGTGCTCCAGAACCTGGAGGAGAAATATGTCCAGGATCCTCAAGGGTCCAACCACCCTGCCCACCAGAAATTGGAGGGAAACAATTGTCCAGGTTTCAGATGTTTTAGAAACAGCAATCAGTTCATGGAGGGATGACGAATAGGCATCTAGCTTGGCTGATGCTACACATGACCGACCAGATTCATAGGGGGTCTGGAGCCACCAGTGGAGGCCAGGCAGGATACCTGAGGTCATGTGTAGGCAACTGAACTGAACTCTACCTAGTCTTGGTCTCTATAGCAGCACGATTTCAGCCTAGAGAAAATTTATCAAAGGTAGTGAAATTAGACCAACAGAAGGTTCTCATCAGAATCTGGCCTGTGTTTTACACTCATCTCTCTTAGAAGAGTGGCTCTACCTGTTCATTAGTCAGTGTTAAATGCAACCAGCACTTTGGTTGGGTCTGAAGAAGTATTTTGATATTAGCTGCATATTTACTGTGTGCTGGATTTGCTTCCATGTCGGAAAGTTGTACCATGGGGATGTTCAGAATCTGTTGTGCTCACAGAGGACTGGAGTACTACATCTTCAGGGATGCAAGAGCCCCAAAATAGCAGCATATGAAATTTTAAAATCAGTGGTATGATAAACTCAGATAGTACCAGGGTGTGTTTATAAGTGAATCATATGATAAATAAATTATGGGAGTGATAGTGAGATGCAGTTATAGCAATAAGAAGTGACTGTTTTAAAATGAAAGAAAAATTGAAGTTTGTACTTTTGTTTGTCCTAATTAGATTCAGAAGAAGTTTTGACTTGCTTTCTGCCCCTGAACGTTTTTTCATATCTTCTCTAGATGCACTTACAACCAACTCTGACTCAGGAGCATTTAGCTAAGATGCCTGAAATGGTTATTATCCTCTGGAGCTGCTGCTTTTCCTATCAGGAACACTCCTGAGCTATTGCAGTTTATAACCTACCATAATGTCAGCTAAAACTTTTGGCTATTTTGACTAACATATCTTGTATCTCAGGCAGATTTGATTCTGCATTTCTAGCATTAAACATAAAAGCTTTCCAAGCGAATGCCAGTTAGCACTGCTAGTGAATTGAAAGCATGGATTAGCCTACCATTGTGTCAAATCTGATAATTGCTTTTTACTCATAAGCAGCTCTGGAAATCCAAACAACCGAGCCTGTTTGTCCTGTGAGCTTTCATTTAATGCACTGTTCATTTTCACTTCAGGTAGTTTCTCGGCGCTCCTGGCTGAAATTCAGTGCCATGAGAAGACCCTATCAAAGCCTTGCTTGAATTGTTCCAGTGCTGTGCTTTGTGGTGCATCAGTGAATTGTATCCTGTGCGGCATGATGTGTAGCTTACTGTGAACAAATTCTCCAGGATTATAGATTTGCTAACAGGTAGTGTTGAGAGTCTCTGTATTTATAGGCAGCTCTGTGGTGCACAGCGGCATGGCACCCATTCCCCCCAGGATCCCTTCCCTGTGTGGGCTGAGTGCTGCCTGTGCCCACTGTAAGTGAGGATGTGGAGCAGTGCCAGAGGTGCTCTTCCCAGCAGGGTTATGGGCTTTTTCTGGCCTAACCCCAAAACAAGGGCGCAGATAAGGAGCAGAGGAGGCTGTAGCCTGGTTTTGAATGGAGTTGCTGTTGGTTTCTCTGCCTTGGTTCAAAGTTTAGCCATGGCCTCTGCAGCGCTGTCAAGATCTGGTCCATGGGAAGGGAGAGAGACTGCTCAGCTTTTACAGTCCTGTCTGAGGCACCGCAAAATAAGTGAAGAGGTGCTGTTGAGCAGGAGCGCTGCTCAGGGTGTCCTGGCGGGAGAAAGCACAGCACCTCTGCTCCTTTTTTGGCTGGACAAGGACAAGAGAGCTCCCCTACCCACTGCCTGTTTGTGCTGCCAACAGATGCTGCCTGTACAACCGATAAGATGACCAAATCTCTCCATCCCCACTGAGATCATGTGTGAAGGCAGTGCACTTTAGTATAACATGCCCTTTTCATTGCATATTGAAATTAAGCTGTTAAAATATTGTGTATTAAACCATTAACATCCACATTTTCACTCATATGGGGTCTACAAACACTATCTATATACAGGATTAAGAGTGGATAGCTGTAGGTGTTGCCAGTGAACAAGGAGAGCTGTGTCCTTACTAGCTAGCAGCCGTGCAGCTTCTTCTCCTGAATTCAGGAGAAATCCTTCCACAGTGTGTAAGTAGTTGCAGTGACTTTTGCAGGATTTCTTCTATAGTAGGGATTGCTGTTGTGTCATTGGATTTGTTTTAGGTTCAACCAAGTTGTGCTTAGGTGAGGCATTTATTGTATTTTTTTTCTGAATGAACAAATTGGAGAAATGCCTAAACCTAATTTAAGATCTTAAGGGGAAGCCCTACCCTATTTCAGTGTCGTGCTAGTGTGAGCTTTACCAACAATTCAGCAGTGGATGACATTTTGCAGTGCTTTTGTCTGATGCTAAAAAAAAGCTTTCTGATGTATGCCAAAGTTACATGGAATATATATAAAAGCTAAAATCGAGCACACCTCTTGCAAAGGAAAATTAAATTTGGAAGGAAAATATACTAAATCAAGGTGCAAGTGAGACGTGACAGTGACTTTCTTCTATGCAAAATTTAACCTAGAAGGCAAAAAATGCTAAAAGCTAAATAATAGCTAGCAGTAGTAAACAGTATTTGTCTTCAAAGGGCCTAAGGGATTTTTATGACTTTCAAAAGGTCCATAAGGGGAAGGGATGATCTGGCTTGGCTTACAGATACTGCAGCCGAAGCAAAGAAGTTAAGTAACTGTCCGTAGCAGAGCCAAAATGCAATCCAACTCAGGTATTCCTGGTCTCTCGCCGTGTTCTCCGGTTGCTTGACTGTAAAGGCAGACTGACACCAAAATGTCGGGAAGGTCTACACGTTCTTTCTGATTTTTTTTTTTAACTCGTTTAGCAACTTTGGTTCTCTGTAACAGCCATCATTTGTACCACAGATGCATAAAAGTGGTTTGAGCATGTCTGGTTCCAAATATATTTTATTTTTAGAAACTGCAGAATTTTCCCCTGTTCTTACCATTTCCTGTGGTTTTACTCTGGAGCTTGATGGATGAAGAAGGCTATTTGTGTGATTAAGGTATGAGAATAGAAATTGTACGTCCTAGGTTTACAGATGCAAGTCAGTATGGGATGGTCAGTCCCTTAAGCATAATAACAACAAGTCAACTTCCTCATCTGTAAAAAAATATTTGTCTTATTAGAAGCATGTAGGAGAAGTGAGGCTGCATTGAGATTTGCAAAGCCCTGTGGGATCCATGTAGGAAAGTGGCTGTAAAAGTGATGTTAAATCAGTGAGAGTGTAGAAACAGTACATTCACCTGTAGTAAGCAGCGAGAGAATTAAGCTAAACAGGAACAAGACACGCTGTAATGAGTGTTGACACATGGAGTTAATTGAGAACAATTAAGTCTGTGTGTAGACAAGATCTACATAGTCCATTTGAACTGCATGTTATTATGTGAGTAAAGGGTGCAGGATTAGACCCATTGTTTACAGATTTACCTAATGCTTTAAACTATTTGGATGAATGGTGTTACACAAATGTTAGTCATAATTATTATTTAATTATGACCACATGTTTACTTTGAACATAGTCCTATGCTTAATATGTAGGAAAGCCGGGTTAATATTGCAGCTTCAGTGTGTGAGCTACTGTTTGCCAAGCAGCATTTCGCTAATGGCTTCTCCTTTCGTGTGATGAAAATGCCTCCCTGGACTGTGAAGTTTCACTGGTTGTGGTATGTAATGGGCAAATAGCTTTCATAAAAATACCTTCAGCTAGAACATTTTGAAACAGATGCATCTGAGATAGAATGCTAACTTATCAAAATTAATGCTATTAAATGTGCTGCTTGTATATAATTTCAAAATATCTGAGATGCCAGTATTTCATTCTGGCTACATTGAGAGTGCAGAAAGCAAATTTCATAGTATGATTCATAAGATCAGGAGTGCTACAGAATTTCTATAATTCATGTGTTGCTACTTGCATTTGCATTTAAATGTTTAAACTGTTATAAAATTTCAGATTCTTTAAACTTTAATCTAGTTTTTTTTTTCACTTCTAAGCAGAATGAAGTTATTTGTTCTTTCACTCTGTGTTTTGAGGTTTCACTTGCTCAGATCTTCCATTTCAGATACTGTAGAAAGCTTAAGATTTAAGTTTGTGTGTGGCTACGGATGTAAGCAAAGAAAAGAGCTTAGTGGTTTGTTGGATTTTTTTTTTATCATTTCATTTTGTTCTTTTTTTAAGGAACCTGATATGAAATATAATTCTGAGGGGTGTATAGTACACCCTAGGTTACAAGAGATGGGATGCTGTTCTAGCCTTTTTACTAAAATAATGCTTTTTAAAGCGACTAAAGATAATGGAGAATGTTGGCCTTTTCTTTAGAATGCTTTTAGTGCTTTGAATGGAGATACCTCAGTCCCTCCGCATGTGGCATTTTACAGTGATTGTTGGTGCTACTGAGGGGGCAAAAAAGACCTCTTTTGAGCACAGGCTGTGCACATGGACTTCCATGAGGGACAACCTGGTTGATGCAAGAAGTACTAGTCTTTCCTTTAATTCAGTACAGGAATCTTCTGATTGCTGACTCTCTCTGTTCCTGAATCTCATATAGTGACTGCAGACCATATTTTTCTCATTGTTTAAGGCACTTGTTTTTTCCCTGTGGGCCTCCCCTGACACACTTGCCCCTTGGTAGACCAGCTTGGGAACCCTACTCACCAGGATGTAGAAGACCTGTGAGTCTTCCTGGCCGTGGCAGGCTTAAGGTGACCTGACACTTATGTTCACCAAAAAAGCATGTGTTTCTTCTATGTTTCTATACTTCAGTGGCCAGCATGGATTCAGGATTGTCCTGAATGCCTGTTGGCTTTGGGGGGAGATGACTTTTCCAATGCATTTAAAAAAAATAAAATATTGAATTATTTAGAATTAAGTGTGTGTTTCCTAGGGGAAGAGGAGAGACATGCTGATTCCTGTAGGAGAGAAGAAAGTTTTTTAAAAGTCCTAGGTGTTTAAAGTTTACTTAAACTTTCTTTCACACGAAAAGACATTCTGTTCTAGATGACTGTTTCTACTTGAAAACAAAGTATTTCGGTAGAGGTAATTTACGTTTTATTTGAAAAGATTTCTGAAAGGAAGCTTGGTTTTAAGAAACCATTTTGCCTCTTCAGTTTATTATTTTGGTGTAGAAATGAAGGTAAAAATAATTTGTGAATGCAGTTTCCTTGCGAGGGCTTGAGTTTCTGCCCAAGGCTCAAGCATTCCTTTGCCTTCCTCTGTGTTTTTCCAGCCCTGCCATACGATTGAATGTTTGAATATTGTAGTGACAACAGCTCCTTGTATTTTCACTTGATACAGTTGAGCAAAAGTTTTGACATTCAGCTGAAATGTTTGAGGAGCCATTACCAGCATAATTCTGCTTCTTAAGTAAAACTCATCTTGGTGCTTGAAATCTAAATGGATTAATATTTTTAATGTCTTGTTTACAATGCTGCCTATGAAAGCCTGTATTTGTCTACTTGCCAACCTTCCTTCTTGGCCAGGAACCGTTCTGGCGTGAATCTCCACGCTGGGCTCTCATCCATTTTCCTTGAGTCTCTCTGGTTCCCTCCCTTTTCCTCAGGGGCTCTCTGGAAGATTGTCAGAAGGGCTTTAATTTCTTGAGCAAGTCAGCTTTTTTTGACTCCTAAATATTTCTGCCCCAGCCCTGAATTTCAGAGTTTGCCAGCCAACCACAGATAGCTTGCCCTGGTGGTGTTACAAAAAACCCACATCTTTTCTCAGGTTTTGATGAAAACAAACCTAAAAACAAGCCAGTGTTAGCTTCATGAGTGGGAAGGAAAATATGGTTAAGAAAAAAAAGCAGCTTGTGCTGTGTGCGTGTGTGTGTGTCTTGACAAGGTGCCCAGCAGCCGTGATGGAGTAAAGGTGAGCTAGTAGATAACCCCTAATGTATATACATTATAGCATACTACAGTATTTTACCAGAAGAGCCATACTAGCTGGGAATGTAAAAAAAAAAAATAAAAAAAATCCACAAAAAAACCAAACCAAACCAAAATTGTGCAGTCTGATGGCACTTAGATATGATTGCTGAGGGTCTTCAGGGGTAGGCAGGCTCTTAGAGGAGAGTCAGGAGACTTGCTGAGTGTGACATAAGCCCAAGTGCTGATGCAGCGAGCAAGATATTAGAAAGTAGAAACCAGGGGTGTATGATATCAGACTACATTACACTAAAATTATGCAGCTGTAGGTATGGTGAACCCTCACTTCTGAGCAGGCCAGCAAATCCTCACTAGTGGTTATTTTGATATGTGATACCCTGATGCTAATCTAAGAAGTTGAACGCTAAACCAAAGAAACCCCAGCAACAATAACAACCCTTAGCCGAGTGAGGAGCTCTTGGCAGTGCTCACTGCCTTCTTAGAAACGGAGAGTGAGCATGAGCTAGCTCAGTGACAGGCTGCAAGGTTCACTTAGAGGGATGGACGGATCTTTGCACAGTCCCCTGAATTGGGTACATGTGGAAGGAAGAGGTGGTGTCTCCGCATCGCAAGACTGAGACTGGTAATCAAACAGCCCCCGCAAAGCACCAAAAATTTCTGCTTGGTCTGTCTTCTGTGGGGGTTTGCTGCCTGGTCTGGTGTTAGAGGGGGCGCAGCAGGGTGGCAGCCCTGGAGCAAAGCCTGGCCGGATCCCTGTTTCACCTGCCTGCCCCTGCCCTCGGACGGGCAGGAGCCACCACAACGCCGCAGTGGAGGAGCAGCCGCGTTGCCCCTGCCATCAGCACAGTGCTGGCCTGCCTCCTACCCATCCCTTCCCTCCGGAGCTGGGCTTGAGCCTCCCAGCAGGGTCCCTCTGTGCTGGGGGTGAAGACAAAGGCGCAGATGAGAGGAGACAGCTGAAACCCCCATGTTCCTGACCGCAAAGGACTTCAGGCAGGGGACGGCCATACCCCAGGAGTGAGGAGTGAGTGAGTGAACACGTGTTGGTGCGTGTAAGACGCTGATTTCCAAAGAGATTTTAATTTCTGGTTCTTAACATGCCATTTAGTTTTGAAAACATCCATGAGATGGATTGGCAAGACAAAATAATCTTGACAATCTTTCATTACAGATACACAAGATATATGAGTATCCTTAATGTTTTATAGACTAGCGTGTCTGCCACTAAAAAAGTATAGCAGTATTGAAGAAGTATAAATACCAGGGATAAATAAAAAAGAAATTTGGATTTAATGTGTGAAGCAGCCAAGTGTTTGGCTACCCTTTATCAATTATTGATCATTCTCTCTGCTGTTCAGAAATTATTTGGAGACGTGGATTCTTAGTATTTTATTTTTAAAAAAAGCCTCCTTGCCTTTTTCAGACATCAGGATTACAAGATGAATGTGCAAACATGAGTGTGTGAGTCAGGAAACATGCCAGCGGAGGTGGCTGCGTGAGCGAGTCTGTAGGTAAACAGAAATAAAGTTAATTGGCAGTTTCCTTGTATAGCACGGGCAGCTGAAGTCCTTCTCACTGGAAGAAATTTTCTTTTCCCATTATCCTTCAGCATTCTCTTGGAGGGATTGTCTCAAGGGAAGTGAGTGAGTCAGAAAATATGCCAAGTTCATGTCACGGCTGTTTCGGCATTTCTTTCTCTTGCTGGCCTCCAGGAGCTTTATTGGCAAGTGTTTTTAAAGGAAATGTTGGCACAGGAAGGCCTTATTGTTTATGTCATGAAAGTCTCTTGGCGTCTTCTGCCTTGTTATTTTCTCCCTTAAATGGGGAAATTAGGAGTGGGGGGGACTGAGAAAGGAAAAGAGGAGAGAAGCAGAGTATTAACTTCCACACTGTTGAGGGTTGCTTCCAAAACTGTTCTCCCTACATCAGGATGTATCTTGGTGAGTCCTCTCTTTTCTTTTTCTCCATTGCTGCTTTGCAGGCTCTGCTGCAGCCAGTGGATCAATTACTAAATGTATGTTTCCTCTTCATGCTCTCCAAGATGTGGCATTTAGAGAGCTTTTTCAAAGAGCAGAAGCCAGCAGTTTTCTGGTGGGCTCTCCTCTGCCAGACCAAGGCAGGGAGAGGCAAGCGCAAAGCCCAGCCAGGGTCAGATCACTGCCACCTTCTCACACACGGAGCAGGGCTCTGTAATGGGCTGTGGAGGACATTTCACTGAATTCTTTACAGTTCTGTGTAAGGTTTGCATACAAAATACAACGTGATTTACAGGGGAAAAAAAAGGGGGAAGTTCTGTGGAGCAGATGCGGTGGGTATGGACAGGAACAATAGCGAGACAGTGCATGGTCAGAAATGCTGCTCATTGAAAACCAAAGCAGAAAGCAAAAGCATTCATTAAATGTATACACATTCTTAAAAAAAAAAAAACCACACACACACACCCCCCTCCAGACTTATTCATATGCACTTAGGCAATTTTGGCATAACATAAAAGCACACAAAAAAATAATTATGTCCAGTGCAGCAATAAAAGTTGCTCTAACCTATTACCCGCAAATTAGGTGAGAGTTGTGAAGTCTCTGAGGATGCAATTATAGAATTAAATGTTAACATTTCAAAGAAAGTTTCAATATTCAATATTTCGTGATTTGCAAAGTGAAAAGTTAACTTTCTGCTTCTGATATGTCATGGCAGAAAGTCTGTTTCTAAATCAGGTTCGTTTTTGTCTGATATTTGCCTGACTGATATTTATGTGTGGAGCTCAAAGATACAGGAAGAAAAATTCTTTCAGATTAACATAGCAAAGATCTGCCTTGATGTACAAAAAGAGCAAAACTCTATTTCTTCTGGATTTGTTACCAGCAGGAAAAAAAAATTTAAGGCAAATGGCTGGTTTTGTCAGCTCAATATAGAGAAACTGACATCTAAGCCAATTTTCTCTGTCCCCAGTTACACTAAGGGTTGTCTGTGGGGTTAAATATCTATTTCAAGGCTGTGATGCAGTTATTGTGATGTCTCTTCAAACACTTAAGTATTTGTTGGTACATAATACGTATTTTTATTGTGGCACCTTACTTGCATTTTGGTGATGCTTTTTTGGAATGCTCTTTTTCAAAGGAAAGAGAGATAACTAATCTTGGCTCTTAAAACCTACATTGTTTCGCTTTTAAACTCTTTCATGTGTTTTTGTTTTCTGACCTACCTATTTGTGAGCCTGTGCAAAATTCTGTAGTGTATAACAGTTTAATTTGTGGAAGCTTTTCCCTCCCCCCCACTTCCAATTTTGCACTTTGATTTGCTCAGACCTTGCCTTCACTTTCTTTAAAAATGTACATACAATTGAAGAAGGTTACTTTAGAGTAAAAGTTCTTGTAGAACATGCATTTCTAGACCTGAATATTCTTAGACCTTGTTACTTTTTCAGATTTGGAATCTTGTTCAGACTGTTACAGGAAAAGTATTGGCTGCCAGCATTAGAATCTAGGGAACTGAAACCTGGATCTTGCTTGGAAAACACCTTTAGGAAAGGTGACTGTGGCTCTTATGTCCCTGTTTTCAAGTATTTTTACCAAGATTGATCCATAAAAATTATTTTGTGAAATTATAACCATAAAAACAGGAAAAAATACTCCTTCTTGTAGGCACTGGCTGATTTGTATATAATTTCTTTGGATGAACATGAATCTTTAACAATATAGTCACTTTTAAAAGGACATCCTAGTTGCATATAGTATGTTACAAGTGAACCATTTTCAGTATGTTGTAGTTGTTATGTAGAATAAGTATTAAACTTTTTCTGTTTTACTCTGTGCCTACACATATATCTGTATCTGTGAATATATTTGAATAGGTGTAAGTATCTCAAAAGATAAGCACTGTAATACTATAGGGAATATCACCATGGATTTTTCTTCTGTGTCAGGAATCCTGCATTTCTCTGTTCTAGCAGACAGAAACCTTTGTGCTGTGTTCCATGCATCTCATGTCATAACATGAGAAAAACCAAACCATAAAACAGGGTGTGAATAACTGTACTTTGGCCTTTGTCTGCTATCCACTTTACCAGCCAGCCAAAATTCTTTAGACATGACAGTAAAAGCGCAATATTAAATCATCAGCCTATACCTAATGCTCCAGTGTCAGATACACTGTGACAATATTGCTTTATTGCTATGCAGGAGCACGAAGTGAAATACATTAGAGCTGTTAACAGAGTGTCACAATGACATTTTAAATGGAAAATCACAATTTTCTGAATGAAAAGTTCAATTCAAAACCTCCTGGGTTACGTAAGCCTGTGCTAGACCCTGGGGACAGCTCCCTGATGACCCTGTTTTCCTCCTGACAGACTGCTCTGTCCTGACAGACTGTAGCGAGGTGCCTGGTGTTGCCTAAGCCAGCGGGTAGGACACACTCCCTGACCACCAGAAGCCGGTGGCCCTGCACCCCTCAGCTGTGCCTGGGTATCCTGGGGTCCCCATCTGCACCTACATTTCAGCTTCTCCGAGAGGCTGAAGGTCCAGGGGGCGCATGACTCTGGTTCCCCAAACCAGGTTTTCTTGAAACTTTTGGTAACAACATCAGCAACAAACACAACATCAGCAGGAAGGATTTTTGTCAGGTGTGGAGAGAAACTGTGCACAAAGCCACCAAACAGTGCACGGCACCGGCTGTGCTGTGGGTCACCCCAGGCTGGGTGCCACCACCGTGTCCTCCTGCTCCTCCTTTGGGTGCCCGGCCCCAGCTGGTGGGTGCTCCACTCCTCCTGGCTTCCTGCTCAAGGGAGGCACTGCTGGCTTCTCTTCCCCCACATCCAGCTTCCACCTTGCCATGGCGCTTGCCATCAGACTTTGATGTCCCTGCCGAGCTGGGTGAAAGTCATCCAACAGGCAGAAGGTACGGGGCAGAGGGAGGGAAGGTGATGGTAGAATGGTGACACAGCCACTCCAATAAACCTTATTTCTTTAGGGAATAGCATTGGAAATGTCCTTCTCCCCTGTCCCCGGAAGCTTTGAAGTCACTTGTGAGCTTGGAAGCCCTCAGTCTGGGCTACTCCACTGGTATTAGGCTTGTTGGTTTCCTTTGCAATGAACTCTAAGAAAGCTACCTTGTCCATTTCAAGAGCTTTCTTCTCTCTCCCACACCTCCATCCATTTTTGTTGCATTGGAGAAAGAAAGAAAGAAAAAACAGATATGGGAAATAATGATCTTGTAAAAAAATTTTTTCCATAATTCATAATCATTCATTTTCTGACAGCCAAACTCTGTTACATGTGCATGAAGAGCTGATCGGGATGATGAGTGCTATCAAACCACAGCTACAGCTCAGTGCTGCAGCATGGAATAATGGGAACAGGGAGTCAATGATAATTTAGGATTGTGTGTTCATCCTGCAGGCTAAATAGCATGGCTTAACAGGGAGAGGTCAAAATTCACAGATCTACCCGGTTCTCCAAGGGAGGCAATGATTTGGGGAAAGATTGCGATCTGGTTATAATCTACTTGGATTTCCAAAATTTTTCAATTAGGTTCTTCCCTGAAGGCTTATAAAGAATTAAAGCTGCCGTGCGATGAAAGGGAAACTCCTGTCATGAATTAATAGCAGGTTAAAACTTAGAAAACAACAGGGAGTAAATGGTCAAGTTTTACAATGGAGGGAAGTCACCAATGGAGTCCCATAGGCATCAGTCCAAGCGTCTGGATAGTTCAACATATGGAAAAGGGGGTTAATATTGAAGTAATAAAGCCTGCTGACAGTGCTAGAGTCAACTGGGAAGAGTTGCAGAAGGATCTGACAATACTGAGTGTGACTGAGTAATAAGATGGCAGAGGAAATTCAGTGACAGGAAACATTAAGATTTTTTACATAGGGAAGAATTGCAGTGATAGTGGACTAGCAAGCACTCAGGAAAAAAGTGCTAGTGCTTAATAGATGCTTTTATAAAGAACAGCTGAATGCCGATCAGAGGTCAAAAACAAATGCTGGGACATTTTAGGAAGGGGACAGAGAAAAATGCCATATTCTCCATGTTTCACTCTACATAGGACTGCATTCATGCAATCTTTGTTCTGACCTGTGAGATTTTCATGTCTGTAATGTCAGAGCATATGTAACAGCACAATATTTTCCATCCTTAGATGCATCTTTTTCTGGCATGATCTAGAACCCCTGTAATACTGAAGATAGACTCTGAATTTCATTCCTTTCTATGTTTCCTATATTAGTGCCTGTCAATATTGTAACACTTTGATGGAAGGATCTAACAGTTACTCTTACTGGTAATTAAGAAATAAAAATATGAATGTATCCGAAAAATAAAAAGAGTAAAGCCCTATCTGTATGAAATCTTACGCTGGGAAGAATTACAAATGTGAGTCGCTTTATGCTGAACAGAAGCCCTCCTTAATAAATAAGGATAGTTTAGCTGGATAGAGTTATGCGTACTTTGCGTAGCATGCCTGTCTTCCATTACGTTTTATTCCAGGATGTGTTAGCCTCAAAGGACTTTCTGAATGGGTGGATTCAGATGTATATGCATACAACTGTTATACCTATCAAATCCTGTATTTATTCCTGAGAAATATTACCCAGCAAAACTTGTGCCTGTAGGTATTAAGCACCAGTATCATGTCCATAAATATGTAAAATTATCCATTTAGCCATCGTTGTTTTGCAGGTATAATAACTATTACATATTTTATATATATTTCAGTTGTTCTCATAGTTACAAACTTGCACCCTAAGTGTGGTACGTGTACTGCACTTAATGATTTCCACTTTTCCCTCCCCATGTAGGGGAGATCTGAAGATTTCAGATCTTTAATAGGAGAAAAAATATTCTAATCATGCTTTTATGAAGTCATTGGTCTTTGGATAATTTCGCTTATGGTTTTATGTTTTGTATGATGTTAAAATTTCCCAATTTCTAATGAAAAAAAAATTTGCAAAATTCTTTGTCGCCTACAAAAGGCTCAAGATTATACTGACCAGACCGCTATTCAGAATTAAGTAGTTGCATTCAAATAGCTTAAACAATTATTATTGCTTCCCTGGTACAAAAAAAAGATAGGGTATGTTAATGTGGTTTTAATGTTCATTTACTGTATAGAGAAGTAATAAGTAATTTTACAATTTACATATATACTGTAATTTAAATAGGAAAAGACTGAAGTTGAAGAAAAGCAGAATAAACTTTGATTGATAATCAGTGTGTTTTTTTCATGGAAGAAGTAACGCAAAGATTGCCACTGTATAAATAGATAGTGCATAGTGAAAGAAAAAGTTATTTCTGCATTACTTAATTTCTCATTTCTCTCCCTGACATTTTGAAACAAGCATTAGTCTGTAGAACAGACTCAAAATATCAGAGGTAAAACAAAAAGCTAAACTTTGTCTTCAGGATCTAGTTTCATTAACTTGATGGGGCATTACTCAGAGCGGATCTATTTTTAGCATATTGCATTTGCATACTGACCTTTTCTGCGCTGTGAATGAAAATTGGTGCTGTGATATGTTGATTTATCCCGTAAAATAACATTTAAGACTTAATTTAAATATATTCGTTGGTGAACAATAATGACATCTAATCCATTCCAATAATAAAAATGTCCATTACAATAATAAAAATAAATCTAGATAGCTTCTAGATGGCTGAAAAAGATGGTGTTGCAAAGCTAAGTCTTCTTTTCCGAAATGCTGACTGACATTCTCCTTCTGTCTTTGGTAGCTGTCACTAAAGTGCAGAACTGTTGAAAGTTTAACCATCTTATGCAGGATAGATCTAGACATCGTCTGAAATGGGGGAATGCATACATTTGCATGTGTGCATATACTGACAACATTGATTTGGAAAAATGTGAGCTAAAAACTTGAGATGGAGTAGCTACTCCAGGTGAGCTACATAAATGGATGCTCTTATTCCTCTTTCACTGTGATCTCTACAAAGTTTAAATTAAAGTGAAAGCAGATTTACTCCAGAGGAAATAATCTGGAGTAGTTAATGTGTAGATTGCCCTAAGTAATAAGTGAAAAATATATATGTAACTACGTTGTCCTGCTGAGGTCCCAGGCAGAGTACCCACTCTAGTTTTGTATTGTAGGTGAGATAATGAGCAACAGGAGGCTAGGCAAGAAATGTCAAAAGCTTAGGAAGCTTGAGTTCTAAGTAAAGATTTAGCGAAGCACAGCTGCTTAGTTTTGCAAAAAAGATGACTGGGAAGACCATGATAATGGTTCTCATGAAATGCATAACAGTTAGCTGCGAAGAAGAGGGAAAGCCAGCATTGCTTGTGGATATAGCAGGACACTGGGAGTTGAATTTACAGTAAGAGAACTCTGTATTGGGAAAAACACTCTAATTAAAGGAAGAGGTTGCTTAGGGTAGGTGTGGCATTTGAAGCTGGCATAAATGGGCTTGGATTTACAAGAGACATACACCAACTAGCAGATCTCCCTTAGTCCCACATGGTGAGGTGTTCACTTTGTCTCATGCAAGATGTGCTATAGTAGTCCCAACAGGTAACCTCTAGTATACAGAATTTATATAAAACCCTGTAAGAATAAAACCCTTTCAAACTTTTTTGTTCTTCACTACTTCACCCTGCACTTACTGCAAGTCCTGCTCATGAATTACGGCAGTACCCACCCTGCTAGCATGTCCATATGAACAGATGAAGTAAATCCACCGCTGGGCTGGAGCTGATGCCCGCATTGAAAGAATGAACTTCAGACTTTTTGAAATGCCCATTGAAAGCTGCAATTAAGTCCTTAACGCAAGGCTTAAGGATGTTTCATTGCTATACACAAAATGGGAAAATACATGCAGATTGTACCATTTCAGAGAGGTTATTCGGTGTTTAACTTTCTGCTGTTTTTCTTGGAAAGAGGAAGCAAGCTTTCCGTCCTTCACGCTCCAACGTTCATTCTGAATGCCATTTGCTGTACAGCCTACCGTGGCACCTTATTTAATTGGCACTCGCTGCTTTTCTTCTTCTGAAGAGAATTGTAATAGTGGCAGACTTCATGTCTTTATTACCAGCGAGATAGGAAAGGTTCCTGTAACTTTTATAACTGATCAGCTGAGACAGTCTGGTTGCCCGTGGTTCCTAATGAGCAGCACATGACACAGTGCAGACTATTGGCAAGATTAACAAACCCAGATTTCCTTACGAACAGACTGACTTGTAACAGCAATATTGAGGAGTGAGAGCGTTAGCACATAGTCAGTAATGTGGTATTATATTGAAATAAAAATCCTTTGCACCCAGATACAGACCTATGCAAAAACCTGAGGTTTGTATTTGCAAATCAGAATTCATGCAAGTGACTGTGGACTGACCATTGCTAAAAGATTGAAGCCCTGAAAGAACAATCTGCTATTTACCTTATTTTGGGAAAGTATTCCCATGTGGGAGAACACATCAGAATATCTTCCCCTCCAAAAATGTTCCCAGTTCTCTTGGCAACATCCAAGGATATTTTTTCGTAGTTAAAGTCCCTAACAGAACTGTTGTGACATCTTAAACAGCTCCCCATATTTTTTAACAAGAAATTATCACATAAAACCCCTGAATTAAATAATAGTAATTCCCATGTCTTCTGATCAATAGATTCCTGCTAAGTTTACCTCCATATTGGTGAAGTTGTTTTGTACCTGCTATTGTTTGGAAAGCTAATGACACTGGCTGTGGTTTCTGACTAAGAATTTGCAAATACCACATTCATCATTTGAAGTTTCTGATTTGGCGAAACAAACAGTTCTAAGGAAGTGCAATCTTTCGGGTAATCTTTAAATGGTGAGGACACAGAGAGACTCATTTGAGTTGAATCACATATTATAACCATTCAAGTCATACTTTGGCAACTAAAGTGCTTAAAAACACCCACTGACTTCTTTATATTTCCTGACTCTTAAGGAAGACCAGAAAGATGAAATGTTACGAGTCAATATGAAGGGGGAATGAAAGACGACTAACAAACTGAATATGGACTTTATCCTTTGGTCCTTCAAGGAGCTGAGCACCTGCACACTGGAGGGACCAGTGACTTTATTTGGAGATCAAAATACTAAGCACAGTACAGGAGTCCTTTGTAGATAAATGCATGAAGGTTTTGCTTTGTGACACCTATTTCTCAGAGCCTGAAGGTTATTTCAGGCTTAGTTCTTGGGGTTCCCAATGGCACTTAGACATGAACCTGCTCCGGCTGCCCATAGTGAGAGATGCCTTGAAGAGGAGTGGAAGCTAAGTCCCACCCCTAGGCTAGTGAATACGGGCTGACAGTGCACACTTCTGGAACCAGGCAAGTCAGATCCGCCCCTGTCTTCCGAAAGCAGGAGGAAATGCCCTGTGCACAACATACAAGGTTTGCAGCACTGAGGCTTTCCTATTCCGGTCTCATCTTCTCTGATTTGATCTCCGGCTCTGAGCCTCCTTGCTAGGTAGGTAGCACTGGCCACGGTGGGGGTCTCTCAGTATCCCTGCTGAATCTGTTCTTCTTTTTATATAAAATATTTAAATATTCCCTGAAACCACAGAAAGAAAAATGTCAGTCTCTTCTGGGAGAAATCTGTGCAGCATGGAACTGAAATCAGCCTGGAGTTGTTTTACGTGGATTTAAAAAACAGAACAAAACAAAATAAAATATCCATCAGCGGTGAAAGAATACTGAGAGGAACAAATATTCCCCAGCATCAAGTGAGAGTTCATTTGGTGAATACGTAAAAACAAAATTTTCTTCAGGAGATGAATTACATGGTAATACAAATTTTGTAAGACGGAAGAATATTTCAGAAATCAGCTATCCAGTTCCAGAGCAGCTGAGACCTATAAATGATAGGTCTCAGCTATGAAACTCATAGCCTGGTAAAATTTCAGCTGAAGCCCTTGGTCTCAGTGCATTTGAGTTGTGAGACAGTGTACTAGTGAGGGCTGTGGAATTGCAAATGAGCACTGCGCTCCATCTTCTCCTGGGTGGTGTAGGCAGCTTTCTGCTCCAGGGTGCTGCCTACCTTGCCTGCTGCCTTGAGCTATCTCTGCTTTTCTGTGAAAGAATATAAGCAGTGGGTAGAAGTTCTTTTGAGTTAAATGGAAACAGGATCAGGCTATGATTCAGGATCAGACTGCTTGTTGTTTTTTTCTTTTTGTAAAGTCCAAGTGTTCCAGTTGGGAATCTTATCTTTATCCAACCCTTCTGAAACAGGGAACCGATGATCATTGTAAAGAGGAGCTTCACTTGTGATCATTCTTGTGTACAGCTACCAAATGTTATATCTGGATCCCAAACAAATTCTGAGTTTTAGATCAAAAACCTGGAGAAGTGTGATAACTGCTGCTAAGGATTATGGAAAGGCATTTGCCCATATATTCATCTTGGTTTTTTAAAATTAAATAAGTGCAAGTTCTTTCCATCTGATTTCATTAATTTAAAAATCTTTGGGAATTCAATATTTTCTAATAAGAAACAGAAATCATTTTACCTACATGTCACAAGTTTTCCCTGCAGTGTAGCAACAAAGGAAAAAAAAAGGCATGCAGGTTATTTTATGTTATTTAGCTTATAAATGATTTTGACACAGCATGTATGTTGATCTATTTCCAAACTATTGGCTATTTCAGTGATGCACAAATCTCAACAAATAGAGCTTTTTCTTTAGCAGCTTAAATTCTTATTCCTATTTAAAAATGCATTATGTATAAAATATCCCTCTTCATGAAAGAGTGTTAAAAAAGAGTGTAGGATACTGTTAAATGTTCTAGTGGGCTGCTAAACCAAACAAGAAAAATGCTGGCAACAGCTAACATCCCAAATCCCAGATTCTTCCTAGGAGTGCCTGGATTCTCTGGTGTTACACTGCTTTGTGCAGTTGTTTGCATTTGTAGCATTTAACAGTGCTTTGCTCAGCTGTAAATGTGCTATGAATGCAGGAGGTGCTATTCAGTGGAGATTCAGTCACTGTCTCTGAGAAAATGGAACAGTTTTTCATTAAAAAAATATTGTAGGGAGTTAGAGGTAATACATTTAGTGAAGTTTCTGGGTTTATATCCACTGTACATGTCTTGGTGTGGAGCCAGTCAGATTTCTTTCTGCAGGCTGGTCTCTGGATTTTATTAAGTCTTCTCCTTAATGAACAAGCCCCTTTTTCTTCTTGTTGCCTGTCTCCAGTTGAGAGATGTAGGACTTCCCTTTTTTTTTTTTGTTGAGGATATTGACTCTCATAGGCGAATTCTTTTTCCTCTCTGGTATCTCACTTCATATTTGAAGCAAACTTAAGAAGCCTAGCTGGCACATGAAGGCAGCACATCTGTCTGCTGTAAAACTAAGCCGTGGTTATTTCACCCATCAGCATCAGTAGTCTACACTCTGAGTGGGGGTATTTGGATTTGTATATCTCTGAGGATAATACAACACATATTCTTTCCTAGGATAATTTGTGCAGTACCTAAAGATGGTAATACTTACAAGGAAAACTCTGTCTGTATGAAACTAACTGAAAAGAGATCTAAGGGTTATTTTAGAATAGTGCCAGTAGAAAAAGCAACTTGAAAGGAAGAGACTTCTGTTTTCACCTAGTCCCTATTGTCACAAAAATAATGCTTTCAATGTAAGAACGTTATAATTTTATGTAACATTTTCTGAAGAAATATGGGCAATTCAGTTTCATTACCCATTCTGCTGCTCATTGAATTTGAAAGCGGTAACTCCTTCTTTGGGACTAGGCATGCAGTGAAGTGACTTTGGATGATTTTGCCAGCATTACATATGTTGTGTAGAGGCATATAAAAATAATCATTCCCTCCTAGCCAGTGAAATTATCCTGGCAAAACCCCTAATACATAAAAGCTATGCCAATGAAAAAGTGCCACTGCCTCTGCCTGTTTAGCTGAAACCATTTGGGGAGATGATGCCACATTGGTGGGAGAGGGTTTCCTTCTGCTGGTGTGTGCATGAGGAGGAGGAGTTCAGGAAGAGGCTGATGCTGTCAGGCCTGGCACAGGCACCACCATGACATGACCGGATACTCGATCCATCCGCCTCGGATGCTCCCCTGCACCTATCCTGCCCAGCCTCCTGACCGCACCAGCAGGTTGGCACACACGGTGTGCTCAGATCAGGCTTGGTTGGTTGTTCTGATTTGGGACAACAGGCTGCAGTTGCCAAGTGCATGGCTGCCTGACAGATACCCCCAAGCAGCCCCAGTTAATGTTATTTGCATCTCCTATTATCCCATTTCTTGATTCTCCTTTTTGCTGCCCTCGTACCTGTTTTCTACACGCCATCCTCCTCCCAAGTAAACAACCCGCCCTTAATTGCTTTTCCCCCACCTTGATCCCATTTTTCCACATCCATCCCAACTTGTTATTCCATACACTGTTGCCTTGGTAGTCGTGGCCCTGGGTGACATGGTAGGTCCTGCTGGCTCTGCAGGGTTGTACTCCCCAGGAGGCCCTCTGCCCTCCACAGGTGAGTTAGGATCAACATCTCAGATCCTACAGGAAGTTTTCAGCGTCGGAAAGAAAGCAGACCACGGACACTGCCATGGGAGCGTGAGAGTGGTGGCCGGAGCATTGCTAGCATGGCAAAATGTCAAAGGGGAGCTGGGCTCCGGTGCTCGGCAGGCAGACTGTTTTGTCCCTAAAGGTAATGTCCCTAAATGGAGTATTCCCATGGGCAAATATTTTGGGCCGGATTTTGAAAAAGCCATCTCGTTGCCAGCGTTACTGCTTCCAAAGGGTAAATGTCCAGCAAAGGACCAAGCTCTTTGAACCTGGTGAAGGAAGTACAGTAAATAAGAGGGTGAAGTGAAGGAATAAACTCAGATAGGCAGAGGAAAAGGCTTTCCTTTGTAAAATATGAAGGCCTGTCCCCTCACCCAGACAGACTGCATAAAGTAAGGTAAAAGTTGTATAAAGGTTGCAGGACTGACGGTCCCAGCAGACTTTACTGAGCCTGCTCAATAAAAATGAGCGCACATGAAGAAGTACAGAATTTGACATGAGAAGCTCTTCTTTGTGTCCTAATCTGTGCTAGAGGAACGTGGTACAAAATAGCTGACATGAATAGGACTCCCTCTGCTTCAGTGGGCCTTACAGCAGACCCTTATCTTTTCTCTTACTATCTTAATGCTGGCAGAATGACTAATACAGACAGATACCCTAATGCTGACAATGACATCTTAAATCTGTCCTGAAGAATCAAACAGAATATTTATTTCTACAGCTGTGCAAGGTTTTCTTGAACTGTAGCCCATAACTGTACAAAAAAGTGTAAGGATGAATAAAACCAAAATGAAGAAATACATGTAAAATGTAGTAAAAGGATATATGATTTAAAAAAGAGAACTGGAAGAGAGACGTGTATTCTGGCTATAGCTGTTTTCCACAATAGCTCAGAAATAAACCCTAGCGTGGTTGTGAATTCCAGCAAATTGATGGATTGTAGTGATGTCAGTTTGTTCAGGAGAGAAGAGATGTCTGTGTTACTAAAGCATTTCCAATGATCCAGTACTGTCAACTTCAAGCACTCAGGAACTGTGAGTCAGGTCATTACTGGCAACTCTGCTTTTTCATTCTGAATTTTTAAGACTCTCTTTCTGTTTCATTTTATTGTCTGTATGTGAGCAAGGACAGCACTTTATAGTCCACTGTACCCTGGACTATAAAACTGTAGGTTTTGTGCCTGTTCAGAAAATCCTAATGGTATACCAGTCTCACTTTTGAGAGATCTACAAAGATGTTTTAAAAAAACCATGCAGCTGGTTTTAAAACATCTCATCCTGTTTCACAAATCTTTTTTTCTATAATTTGGTTAGGATACCTCAAAGAAAGTTCTAATTTTAAGTCATTATAAATAACTTCTTATGTAAGATTCTTCAACAACTTCACAGATACTAAAAAATAAGCCTTCTTTAGAAGCTAGTACATTTTGTGCTTCCCTTATAATCAAACTGCTTTATCATTCAAACCAAAGTCTCTTTAGTTAGTGGATGGCAGAACATGAAAATAAATCTGTGAATCCTGTTCTGATAAAGTTTTCTGATAAAGTTAAAAAGCACAGTTGGTTGCAGATACCTTCCACAGACAATACGAGATATTCTTTCATTCTGTCAATATCTTTGGGGGGTTTCTAATTAATCTATTTATCTGCTTTTCGTAGTAAAGATACTTGGTTTTGATTCCCACAAAAGAACAACTCAGAAACCTCAATGCTGTATTTTTTTTCCACAGAAATTTCACTATGAGCTTTTGCAATCTCCACATATTGTATCTTGGCACAAAACACTACCTCTGCTTATGGTTTGCATCATTAAATATCAGATTGGCTTCTCACTGTGTTTATAGGATACAACAAGAAATAGCCTGTTAAATCTGGCTGGTTGGTAAAACTGGTGTTTGTTGAATCATTGTGCTACTGTGTTCCCACATCACACACGAGAACAAAATCCCATAAAACTAATAAGCTGTAAAACAGAATTAACGTCAATGGCAAAGAATATGCCCAAATGTAGTAAATAAATTGAGAATAACTTTTCTGAAGTTTAAAAAGTTGATCCCCAAAACACTGAGTAGACCAGAAATGTAATCTATAAAACTGTTTTGAAGTAAAAAATGCATGCCAAGCATACATCATATTAATAATAGCAATTCCGATGGCTTATCTGTAGATCTTACTGGCATACTGTTGGAACTGAGATGAGTATTATCATCTCCACCTTATGGATGAGGAAGCTGGGTTACTGTAAGAATTTTCAACACAGAACATGAGGTAGTGCTGACTCCAATTCCCATTGCAACTCCCAGCTTTAATTATTTTTCTCTGAGCTTCATTTGTTTCTCTTCATTATACATAACTAGTTCTTTCAGCACAAGGTAATTTGGATAACATTGAATGTAGATTAGATAAATATATTAATACTGATGAAACTTATTAATTCTAAAATTGCCCAGATAGATTAGCTCCTTCCCATCACTGGATGGTAAGATGGCTACATCTTTAATTTAGATTGGTGTGTCGCTTTTGACACTTTTAATATTTTACTGCTCAAGACGCTATGGAAAGCAACAGGTAAAAGATGTCTCGGATGCTTTTTTAATGTGCTTCCAGATAAGCCTGGTGGGAAGTACCTGGAATATCACTTGTGGGATCGTGTATTTCCACTGTCCTTTCCAATATCCATGTGATGCTGCTGAGATCAATCACGGGAAACCTCAGTATTAGCAGTACAGAGATGTCATCCCATGATACGAGTGGCATAAAAGCTGTCCCTGAGTGTCTGGCTAAAATCAAACTACATATTAGTTAAATAGAGATGATGCTAAATGGAGGCATGAAATCCACTGAAAAAGTAGCTATTTTCATCTTGTCTTGTGTTCGGGAGTCATTTTGCCAGTGGCTTCTCCCTTGGCTCTCTTCGGCATCTTTATTGTCTGCATTTTCAGGGTAACTTTTCCTGAGATAAGCAGAGAGAACTCATCTGGTAACTTTACTTGGATAATCCTCACATTTGTGCCTTCCATCCCTTACTAATGCAGTGCATTTACGTAGAGCTTTAGAACAGAAAACTCTCAAATTCTTTGAATCTGTCCAATATGCTGCACCTCTGGGGGCACACCCCATTTTATTGCTGTCTTGCCCCTGGCGCTCCATACCAGGTCAGGTTCAGTGTTTTCCTGCTAACCTTTGAAGTCTTCTGTGCCGGTGTTTTAAAACAAAGTTTTCTTTGAATGGTGATTGCCCCTCCTCGCAGCTACATTCCTCAAGGATCTGTATTTCAGATGGCAGACACACAGGAGCAGAAGACAAAGATCGAGTCATTAGGGCCATGGCTTTGGTGTTTGGTAGTGGAGCCCCCGGCTCTGATATCCTCAGGAATGAAACACAACACCCAGTTTTCCTGTTACACATTCACACAAACAGAACTAGAAACTAGAAGAGGAAGAGAGATTAATTGGAAAATGGCCAAATTGGAGGAGGAGAAAATTATGTTTTGAAAGAAAAGCCTGGCCCATCCCACTGACTCAGGAGAGCAAAGAAACTCAGATTGATAACCTGGTGTTACCTTGGTCATGTGGCCATCACGAAGCACTGGGGCAGTATAGTATTGAGAGTTTAATGAACTTAAAGGGAGTGGATAAGATTCTACCATGTAATTTTTGGTGCGCTCTGTGGGGAAAGTGTGAAAGGGGTTTTGCTCAGGACACTCAGAGGATGCTGCTTCCATACTGACCTCCCTCTGCCCTCTCAGGAACCCTAACATTATTGCTTCGGTAAGCACATGGCTTAGGTCCCACTGCTTTACCTCTGTTAGGAGTTGAATGCAGGCATTGGTGAAACTGGACAGATCTGAGGGTACCAAGTCAACAGCTGGCAAACCACGGAAAGCAGAAGAGCTGCAAATGTCCAACTCAAACCTCAGGCAAAGCAGGCAATGCAGAACAGGACTTTACAATTGAATTTCCCCCGGCTTGTTCTTTCCCTGCTGTTCTCTCAGGGGCTTGGACTGCTTGTGTGTTGTCTCCAGCATGGATCTCTCTCTCTCTCTCTCTACTCCTACGCGCAGGCCACCCTGAAAGCTCTTGCAGTATGGTTTTCTCTGTCAGTCTAAGCTTCTAGAATGCCTGCTCAGAGCCTCATCATCTCAAGATGGGTCATATTAAGATGGGATATATGATAAATATATCCCATATATATAAAATATATAAGGTGGGATATGGCATATAGTATATGAACATAAAGCATATTCAGAATACAGCTGTTAGGAATATCTCTGGGTCTTAATTAAGATCCATTGCTGCATCTTTGCCCCCTTTCCCTTTTCTAAGCGAACATAAGCTTTCTGATTGCATGTTTCCTCTCTATACAACAGATGTATCCATTTATTGAGCTTTTGATGGCTTCTGTCTCACAGGCCGTGCTGTCCCTGAAGGCCATCCATAGGCTCCTCATTAAAATCTTAAGTCACCACTTTGTCTCCTGTTCTCCTTTGCATTGTTCTGCAGCCCCTCATCTTCTTCCTCTGCACCTGTAAGCCTTGTCTCACAGTGGAAGTGCTAGCAAAGCAAATGGCGAGATGGGGTGCTCTGCTGAAGTATGGTGCAGAGATGAGCAAAGATGGGGGGTGGCAAGGTGAGCTCCCCAGGCACACTGCCCGTGGAGGTGTAGAGTTACTGAGATCAGCGAGGAAGGTGTCAGGATGAACAACAGCAGAAATCTGGCAGCAACAAAATGCCATACCAGAATCTCGTAGCCACGCACCGTGTCTTGGTAGCCCGTACCCAAAGGTACAATGCATATATGACACAGCAAGCTGAAAAGGTTAATTACAACTTTCTCACTGGGTAGAAAGACTGTCTTTTGGAAGGGTTATGTAGGTCTTATCAAGGTGTGCTCCATAAACCCATTGTAATTTTATACACTTACTTTTTTTCTGGTAGGAGCAGGGAAGAAAATATTTAATATCTAGGCTAATCTGGGATTTTAATATCATTAATGAATTCTCAGAACAAAGTCTATGTGGGAAGTTCAGCTTGCTAAATCTGTCAGCTTTCATATGTGTGGTCTTTAATTATTGTTGATTTGACCCATACTTATATTTAGATAACTTAGCAAAGATGTGGACTTGAGTTCTTGCTGGAAATTTATTCTCATGTCTCATCAGTACTAGAGTCTTGACTTTATTTAGTACTAAAGGGAAGACTGACCTTACCAATTCATATTGCTATTCTCTAGAACATATAGCAAGCACCTTTTAGTGCCTTTCTTCAGTGTATGAGGTTCTAAATACAAAAAAAATTTATAATGAATTGTGTTGTTTTTAGGGCGTTTTTTTTCCCCAGTGCAAGACTTATAATCTTCAAAGGTGTTTCAGAAACCTTCAGAAATTATTTTAACAATTAAAAAGTAATTTCAATGTGTGGAGTCATAAATACTCTAGTTTATTATAAAAGGCGTAAGCCCTTACCGTGTTCCTCCAGAGTCCCATTTTATGAGACAGGGTGAACCTCATCTCCCTCCGCTTCCCTCCGTGCAGCTGTGGGCTCCTGCCACTTACTTTGTGCGAGCTGTGGTGCTCACCAGCCACCGCGCAGGGCTGATTCAACTCACTAAGCCAGCGCAAAACTAGCCCAGCAAAAAAGTAGGTATTTTCTACAGGGTCAGTGAAGTGAGTCAGGTCAAGTGAGTCAGAAGGGGGCTGTGCTGCAGAGAATAAAATCATTTATGTCTGTCCTCAGTTTTTATGGTGTTTTATATGAAGATATTAAAGTATGTTGACTGTTAGACCCGTACTTAAAACTCCCTGTGTCCCATGTGTAGATCCTCTCTATTCTCTTTATGTGAAATTCAGCTGTTAATATAAAGTTGTGTTGCATTTCACAGAGTTTTACTATACAGCAAAGTAAGCGTTGTGATAGGCATTTTCTAAAACTATTAGCATAATTATTCCTTCATGAAAAATTATTTCAAGAAACAAAATAATGCCCAGTGTGATCTATATACAAGGAATAAAAAACGGCCTCCCATATTTGCAGTAAACTTTTGTCCATTAGAAATATGCCATTAGATGTTAAAATCAAATCACCTAAGGAAAGCAGCTTAACTCGTCTTTTATCTTCAGCAACTTCAGCAGTTTTGCAGAGAGCCACCTGTAACTCAGAGTGGTTCAACAACTCCCTACTCATGACCCCGTACAACCATACCAGGAACTAAATAAACCCTACTTACTAGCAATTAAAGTGATTTAATTTAAAACACAATGACAGATGCATAATGGGTTAATTACAAAATAAGTAGTTAGCAAATAGGATGGAAAAGGTTAAAAGGTTGTGGACTTTTGTTGTTTGCTTGGGAGAGATAGCAAAATCATCAGCGATTAAACTTTTTGTTTTAATTTCTGGGCCTGATTCTATTATTGTTAGCTGTAAATGAGGCAGCAAACGAGAGGTTTAAAAAAAAAAAAGGAAATCACTGCTTTATCAGACATACTGAAAGGCCATTGTTAACACTGAGGCTATGTGATTTGTTTCCAGTCTGCACCCAAAAGTAGGTTTGCATCTATAATGTTTCTACTTAACATGAGGATATATGCCTCTTCTGAGAAGAAGTAGTCATCCTCTCCACTCTCTGCACTGGTGCCCCAATGAGCTCCGGAAAATATAAAGAGTGGTGGAGGTTAGAGCTCACTTGTTAGGAAACTGCCTTCCTTAAAGAGTAAATGAGTGAACAATTTAGTTGGGAATATGCCATAATGTGCTTGTTCTCCAGAAAATGAGGATAAAAGGAATAGGACTTTGAATAGGGTAACTTTTGAGCTGTGAAAATCCTCAGCTGAAATCCAGTTAACTTCATGCAGTGCTGAACAGGCAGAGCCATTACAGAGGGCACAAGCAATTTTCTGTTAAAATAAGCAAAATAGGAGCTTCTGTTTCATTTCACAAGTATTATTCCTTCTCTCCATGACTTCTGTCTGCCCAAAACCATAAGCAAATGGGCCTTTATATAGTTTTAATACAGTCATATTTTATGACCACAAGCTTATTGCCAGGTAACTTGAAACTCTTTATTTATTTATAATAATTATAAATCTATCTATGTATCTATAAAACATGTGTTTTGTATTTTGAAATTCAGAGGGGATGTTTGCAGAAAGCTTTCTCCAACTTGAGCCTAATTGTTACTGAAGTCATTGAACTTTTTCTTTTGAAAAATAAGCTTTTAGATAAACCTCAGAAATAGCAATATGGGCTTCTCCATTTCAAAATATCAATTAAAACCAGGCAGGAGTTCTCCTTTTTAAGTATAGCTGCCCTCTAACCTAATTACATGTCCACCAGTAACCATTAGCATAATTTAACCAAATTTCCCATAACAGTCACATTCTTCCATCATCCCGTGCTGTCTTTTGAGCACGGTTATCATGGGCTCACTTTCGCCAAGCCATAGTTAACTCTCAACTCTCAACTGATATATGTCAGTCCAGCCCCGTAGTCATTTAACTGTACTTGTCTGTCCCTCCTTTTCTATTATTCATACTTTTTTGTGTCTCTGTATGCCTTCATCGTGCCTCCAGGGGCGTTATCTGCCTTACTGCTTGACATAAGGCCTGAACCTACACATCCAGAAATGCGCTCTCCTCTTATGGCGTGTATCACACTGTCAACGTCTGACTGATGCCCAGTTCCCATGAGCTGCTCCTTTGTGTGGCAGGCAAACGCTCCAAGACCACCAGTTCAACTTGTAGAAAGGATCTGCGCTGATTTTTAGCTAGTCTTTATCCCCCTACCACAGGTTTTGCTGGCTAGGGATATAGATTTCAGAAAACAACTAACTTCTTGTTCTGGTCCGATACCTTAATTTTGTTGAAAATAAGCTTCTTCAAAGTTTTCCCCAATTATAATGGAATTTAAGCCATACGTTTCAGGTCTGGAATCTGCATTGAACCTTTCAGAATTCAGTGGCTTTGCAATTCAGCTATCAGTTTTTAGGACAAACAGATTCAGGTTTGGAAACTCATCAAGTCACACAAGTCACAAGTATGCAAAACCCATGAGGCTAAATCCATAGCTGTAACAGCATCTCTTGTTTTCTTTTCCAAGGGTTTCTGCAAAGTTCTATATATTTGCACACTGTAACTCAAGGCCTGCAATAGAGACAACAATTTTTCAGTATTTAGAATTTATTTTTTTAAGACTCTCTGAAGCTCTGGTTAAGAAAAGCAAAAAGCCTAAAGCTGCAATAATTCTGCTGCTCATATCTGAACCCCTGAAAATAGCTCAAACAAATGCCAGTACCAATCTTTAGGGTAATACTTATCCCTATTCAGAGTGACATTTGTAGTTTAGAACATACTCATTTCTGCTTCGCTGATTTTTTTAGGCACAGTGCATATAAGATGCATTGACAAAATTCATTTTTGTTAACAAGATTCATCCAGGTACCTCCCCTCCTGACATTTAAAAAACATTCTTTTCCTTAATCCATTTCGTCATGAAGGTAGAAAATCACCAGTTTCAGTAAAGTCTTTGAAATTTAGTATCTTTGGGATTATCTTGTGTTAGTCATTTGTAGAGATTTACTGGGTAATTCAAGACACCCATCATCTAATACACACTTCTCAGTGAGTAATAAGAGAAGTTAGCACTGAAGATAAACTGTCCCTTGTTGAAATTTCAGGGAGAGCTAATGTTTCCTGAGGTGACAGAACAAAACAGACAAACAAGAAAAGTTTTACGTCAAAGCTGTTGTCTGAATGAAACTCCCATAGGCTGGAGAATGAACATGTAAGCCATGAAGTGTCTCAAAGGCTCTTCAAAAAACACAGAAATAACCACTTAAATACAAGGTCTTTTATATTACCCTTTTGCTTTTCTATCATCCTCAGCCCTCCAGGATCCTTGCTCAACTGTATATTTATGCAAGTAGGTAGGGGTCTTTCTGAATTAAGACCTAAATCTCTAATGATATAAACATCTCTTAATGCACAGTTACAGATAGCTATTCTTTGGCAAATCTGGGTAGCTTGCACTGTAACGCTTCATGTTAAGAAAGTCCCCTACAGGGAGTAAAATGCTGGTTATCAAAATAGTGGCTGAACAGGGCTGCTTCCAGTTCTGTGCTCCTCTCATGCCCTCCTGTGTCAACATGTAGTAGGCCAAAGGAAAGTGCTGGAGAGCTGACATTTCTGCAAAGGGATGAAGCAAAGCAAAGAGGTAGCTACGGTCCACTGTGCCTGCAGAGTTCTAAGCCGAATATAAGCAGATTTCTTAGAGCCTTTACATCTTAGGGCCAGTCAACAGCTTCACACTGTGATAATAAGTGATTTGAGATACTCTGTAAGTGAGATAATGTTACTCATTGCTGTGAGTACAGAGCAAGAGAAGCATTATGTATTCAGTTTTCTTGCTCGATGCCCAAGTGGTTTAAAGGTAATGTTACAGTCTTCCGCTGCATAATTTCAATGACACCTATGAGACTGCCTTTCTAGCATGTTCAGGCTACTGGGAAACAGACAGAAATACTAAAACTTTTTCTTCTTGGTTACGATGAAATAAATTATTATATTTTCCATTAGCTTATAAAAGGATACATTTACCCAAATACAGTAAGACATTAAGTTCTGATGAAATCATAAAACCAACTTTCATCTTGCTTTTATCTTGCAATACTACATTTTGTGGTGCTGTGTCTATTTTCTGTAGATACTAAATTCAATACAGCAGCTTTATCTTTCAACCTGTCCTGCAAACTATATGCCAGAGCCGAAGTCCCACCAGTGTGGGACTACAGGAGGAATTACCTTGTCCATCTAAATTAACATTGTTCAACCTGCAGTTCAGCTTATTGAAACACAAGTGCTTTCAAAAACCTGTAAAACAGTGAGGTTACTGTTAAAACTTATCGGGCCTATTGTCTGCACATAAGAATTTTCTAGCTTTCATGCTGTAAAATAGCTGCTGCTTATGCCTGCACAGAGCTGAGCACATTTCTTATTATGGCCTGATCCTGACTGATGCAGAGCATCCATAATCTTGACTTGTTAGTGCTTAGCAATTTTTAGAGTATTTAAGCAGCAAGTTAAAATAGGAAATTCTAAGCCTAACAGGTAAACCCAGTACCTTATTCTAAAGAGCGTATGTTGAGAGTCTCGTCTCTGTGAGGAGGAAGAACAGGATTACTGACTGGCCATCCATATTAGAAAGCTCAGTAGCTCCTTGCCTTTTCGATCAAGTGTTTCAGGATAGGCTGCAAATGTTTGTACAGATAGTGCACTGTGGTTTTGATTTTATGCTTTATTGCAAGTTTCTATGTCCTCATAATTTGAGCTAGACTAGCAATAAAAAGCATGAGTCAAAGTCCACTTCTGAGCTTGTGTCTACACTTTTCATTAAACCTATCTAGAAAACTAGCCAGATTTTTATTTCTCATACAATGCACAGTTGTTTAGTATGTTTTATAAGGGAGAGAATGCTGCTTGATCATTTTATAGGTGTCACATACCATAAACCATAGCCTAGTACATTTTTCACTGAATATGTATTAGTACAAAATCCTCTGTATAACTGTTCTAAAATACTAATTTTATTTTGCTGTTAAATATTGAAATATTAAATATTTGTATCAGCTTAAAAGTTCAGTTAGGCATCAATACAGCCTATAGGCTACCATGTCATTTTTCCTGGTATGGAGTTGCTTCTTCAGATTTTTCACTAAAGATGAAGATAAAAGTGAGAGCAACTTTCACAGAGGGAGTTCCAGAACAAAATGTTCAGATGCCACATCCCGTAATTCATCACCCCCAAGCCAAGATAGCTCCCAAGAAAAACAAAAGTGCCATAACTTGTGCCAGGGCAGAGCATGAGGGGCCAGCATCCCGGGGTGCTCGGTCTGACTGTACTGGAGCTTTCTTCTGCACCCTGTTACAAAACCTATGTGCGGTTAGCCCACTCTGCACCCTTGCTTGCTCCCCACTGCATCCCAGGACCAGGGCAGGCTCCCACCCACCCCCAGGTCTGCCAGCATCCCTCCCCTTCTCTCGGTGCAAGGTTCATCTCCCTGAAGGCAGCCCAGCTCCTGAGTTGAGCATTGGGTAGGAGTGTTGTATAAGGGTGCCATGGATGAGCCAGAGATACCAGATGTTGCAGGTAGTGTTACAGGAGGAACTCGTGCAGATCAGCCAGGTCACCCCATGGCCCTTCCTCTGGCTTTAAAAGGGGACATCAAGGGATGGTCGGTGAAGGGCAAGGAGCCAGGTGGCTCATCAGTGCTTCTGAAAGGGGCAAAACCCCTTTTCCCACTAATTCCTGTTGAGAAGAGACAGGAGGCAGCAGTGCTGGTCCCCCCATGCTGCCAGGGGCAGCCACTTGCCAAGTGGGAAGGGAAGCCTGAGGCTCACCGGGAAACATGCAGTTCACAGTGTGGACAGGGACTGGGATTCAAACCACAAAATCACCATGCTCTTGGCCTGGGGGAGACTGGCAGCCACTACCTAAACCTGAAGTAACAAAGTAAGGTCAAAAGCACCCTCATCCCCAGAGCAGCTCAAGCCTTTCATATACCTCTTGGTTAATCCGATGCATTTGTGTGAAGGGGGAGGCACTTGGTGAGAGTGGGAGAATGCTTAACCACATTGATTAATGTTAATTGGTTAATTGCCTTTCATAATGGGAAAGAAAGTAAGTGCAGTAATAGGCGATAGGGCTTGACAGTGTTTCTAGATTGGAGACCAAAGCCTGAGAACTAATTCCAAATATCACCTTTTCAGGCCAGAGGAGATGAAGATCCCAAAGATGTCTTTTTTTATTTGGGGCAAAATAGGAATATTCTTTTCCTGGTGCAGGGCTGTAGATCTGAAACACAACTCAGTATCAGAATGGAATGAACATTTTTCTACTTTTATTTGAGATATCCAGTATGAATGTGAGGACTACCTTGTTAAAAAAAAATAAAAGAAAAACTAGGGTTGAACTCGAGTGATGGAGAAAGAGCACACTGCTCTGTCTGCTGCCTTGGCTCTCCGGCAGAGAGATCATGCGGGATGTGAGATAGCAACTTCTGAAGTTCACGCTGCATGCTTAGGGCTTGTGACTCAGAGCCATGAGACCTCGGCTAGCTCTTTGTGGGCAATGACCGCTTGACACACAAAAGATAATCTAATGAAGCCTGCTCCCTGTGATGTTAGCAAAGCTTAAACATAAAAATTGTGTCACTTTTGGCAAGAAAGAAACTTATTCTGCAGTGTCCGTGAAGACTCCCAAACATTGCTGGCCTGATGTGATAGAGCCTCGCCTGTGACTCATCTGCATCCATCCCATTTGTGCCCATTCACGTACTTTTTAGTTGTAGACTCTGAAAAAGAATCTGATTTCCTCCAGCATCTTCTGCATCTATGCCCTGAAGATGAACTTGCTATAATTAATACAGACACCACTAACTCTTCTTGCTCACGTTAAGGAGCAACAGTGCTGTGCCTTCAGAAGACAGTCAGGGTTTGGGGTGCCAGAATAGTTAAATAGCTCTGTGCTTTCGCAGCATTTCCATCCATGTGCCACGTTCCTTAGGAAGAAAAATAGGAAATTACTTATGGCATATAAAATGCAGGATAAAAGCATCCTTTTGGAAACATTTCCAATACATTTGGAAAGATTACTAAAATCACCATCAGGTACAAAGCAGGTATTACAAATGGACTCAATTACCATGTTTCTTTTGGCTGTTGTGAAATCGAGCTAGTGGAGATGCTAGGTGGGCGAGATGCTGTACATTCACACAGCAACACCAAGACCTGCTCCAGTAAACTTATTTTCTAGACAGGTAGGAAGAGAAAAATAGGATGCATACTCTCCATTTTAAACAGTGGGACACAGGAAGACTGTGCCAAAGCCAGATATGTCAGTGTAATGCTTTAAACAAAAGACTATCTTTCCCTACAATCATTTCATAATTAGTTTTTTTACACAAGTAACAGCTGCCTTCATGCCAAGTCCTGGTCTCATCAGGGAAAATGGCAAAACTCCCAGGATAGCTGGAATTTTTCTCTTTATACAGAATTCATTGAAGAACTTTGTGTTTCTTCTTTTTTCCCCTCCTTTTTAATAGATTGGCACAAAAACAATAATTTTAGGGTTAGTAACTAATTATTTACAGGAGGGGCAGAATTTTTATTAAAAACACTCAATTGTTTACTTCAAGAGCACTTGGGTGTCACTGAGTCACCAAACCACAATTAAATTCTGGGAAATGGCTTATTGTTGAGGTTCATGGGGTCCCATGACATGGTGGGATGGGTCAGAGTCTGATTTTAATTGGAGGTCTGATCTAAATTTGTCTCCTCTTTCATCTTTTGATTGACAGACTGTGAAGGATTTTGAAGTTCCACAAGATGTCAGTAGCAAAAGAAAGATTTTGTATCGTTGCCTCCGGTCGCGTTGTTTGTTCACGGCTAATATCAAGCAGAGTATTTGCTTTTCTGTTAAGAGTTTAAGTAGATACTGTGTTTTCTGAGAAGAGCCCAGACCGGGTCTCTGGTGGTTTGCTTGGAAGAAAAGGCGAGGAGATAAAAAGACATTGTAACATGTATGCTGGAGGATATTTTACCAGTTCCTGCTGTAAAACTTTTAGTTGCTTTGTACTTGCTTTACAAATACAGTAAATATTAGGGGGGTGGGGAAGTCTCTCTTTTTTCTTGTTGGTTTTTTTT